>CM035444.1:80911480-81031480 GCA_020310875.1 Ceratopteris richardii
ATAGACACATACACACATAATGATGCATACACACACATACACATGCATACGCACATACATACACATATACACACACATACACACATACACACACATATATGCATACACACACATAGAGAGACATACATACACATACACATACATGCATACATAATACATATGCATATGCATACATACATACTTACATGCATACATAATGCACATTCTTACATACACATACATAATGCATACACACACATATGCATACATAATGCATACACACACATACACACACATACACACATATGCATACATACATGCATACACATACACATATACACACATAGAAACATAAACACACATAAACACCTACACACTCATAGACGCATAGTGACACATACACATAGACATATACACATACACACACACATACACACACAAACATACACACATAGACACATACACACATAATGATGCATACACACACACATACACATGCATACACACACATATGCATACATACATGCATACACATACACACACATAGATACATACATACACATAAACACATACACACTCATAGACACACACACATACACATAGACACACACACACATACACACACACATACACACACATATACACACACATATATACACACACACATATACACACACACATACACACATAGACACATATACACATAATGATGCATACACACACATACACATGCATACACACATACACACACATACACACACATACACACACATACACACACATACATACACACACATGCATACATACACATACTTAATGCATACACACATACATATGTACACATATATATATTGATTTCTAACCATTTTGTTTTATATGTTAGGTATTATGGATCCAGAGAGAGAAAGGCGAAACTCACTCTCATAAAAAGTCTTATGAGAGCAAGAGTTCCGTATGATACTCTAGGGGCCATCATGCATGATTACTCAGAGATGTCTGATGAGGAGCTGGACTATATGATCCAGATGCTTACCCAACGATTAGAGGAGGGATCTTCTGTGGCTCCACATGCAGGAAGAGAGCTATCTGCTCATAGGTATGTTTTTTTTTCATAAACTTTTTTAATGATATTATAACACATATTTCTATTTATTTTTATCTATCTATTTTCAAGACACCTATACCACCTCCAAATCGTGATAGCAGAGCAGAGTTGCCTATAAGGACATGCATAGGCACCTTAGGACTAGAGTGCGACATAGAGCCAGAGGGGAACATTGTGTACATAGGGAATGGATTGGAGTTCAAGAGAAAAATGCGGGCACTATGCAACTCTTACCTGCGCTTTATCCACTTACCGTGGAAGTAAGTAAAAATTTTACATATAAATTGAAATAAATATCTTATGTTTTATTTACATTATTTTTTTTATTTTTGTAGTGAGCATGATGAGAGGGATAAAAAATACGTACTTAGTTCACTTGAGACAGAGTTTGGGACATGATGGTCGCTTAAGTGGTGTCTAAAAGAGATGCGGACACATGGCTCATTGTTGCAATAATGCATGGTATGCACTACTTTTATGTATATATATGTCGATATGAGTATGTGTGTTTATGCATGTATGTATGTATATGTGTGTGTGAGAGAGAGAGAGAGAGAGAGAGAGAGAGAGAGAGAGAGAGAGAGAGAGAGAGAGAGAGAGAGAGAGAGAGAGAGAGAGAGAGAGAGATGTACACATAAATATATATATACATGCATACATATTTACATGTACGCATTTACACATAGACATATATACATATATACATGTACACATCACATATACATGCCTACATGCACACATAAACACACACACACACACACACATATATATATATATATATGCATACATATTTACATGTACATATTTACAAATAGACACACACACACACACACACACACACACACACACACATATATATATATATATATATATATATATATATATATATATATATATATATATATATGTATGTACACAATTATAAACACTTGCATATATGACATGAATACATGAATATTTTACATATATGCATATGCATATATACACATATGCATATTTAACACATGTATACATATATCACACACATGCAAACACATACATATACATGAAATACATATATATGCATACTAACATATGTATACATATAATACACATGAATACACACACATATGCATACATACATGAAAAAAAATTGCTCCTCGAAGATAAAGTTATATATAAAATAATTAGGCATACCCCCGAGCTTCATGTTCTAACTTAAAAGAACATGATTTCATCTCTCTAGTAGGATTCATTGTTATTCAAGTTAATAAAAAAATCTATTATCTGATATCCATTCAGAAGCTTCAAATTATTGATCGATGCACATATATATAAATAGATAGAAAATTGAAAATTATACCTTAATAGTGTCGAAACAGATACATTACTCCATCCAAAATGATTTTGAAGATTGAGAATAAGTAAGCTCGCACTTAGTCGTGTCAAACGACTTCCTTCATATACATGCTTTAGACATTCCTCTTGAAGATATTTCTCATTTTTAGAAATATCAATGCTCTCACTGTCATTTTGATACCAATCCTCAATAAAATTTGCCATGCCATCATCTTCATCATTGTCACACAAATCTTGTACTTTATCGTCTTTTGAATATAGATCTTTCAACTTTGCATATTGCACAGGATTACTTTTGCGTAGTCTCCTCATGGAAGCTTTTGATAAATGAGGTCTTACTCGTAATTGTGAATGCTGTGGAGGAATATTATGTGAGGCTCAATGATAACGGATGGTTTTTTTGAGAACGCAAGTAGGACTAGAAGTGTGAAGAGTGATGGCTTATGCATAGAGATGATGATAGGGTCTTTGCAAAAAGCTGCAGAAGATAAACCCAAGTAACTCCATAAAAAATTTAATAGGCTCTCTAAGGTTCCAAGCTATGCATTTGGATCACCATACTACTTTGGAACATCATTCTCAAAACTCTATGTCAAAACACATAACTTCTATGTACTTGGTTTGTGGCACAAAGACAAATTCATGTGTGGATAGGAACTCCATAGAGAGTCAAACGAGAGCTTTGAAGAATTGAAACAAAAGTGATAGATGATCTATCTTTCACATCACATGGGAAATAGCATGATAGGACACATGCAAGACATGGAACCATCAATGAATGTTTGGAAGAAATTAAAGAAGACGTATGTGTAGGTGAGGGACTAATTTGACTTCAATGGGGTAGCAATTTTAATTCAACCATCTTCTATGTTCTAGAAGTTTCCTCTAAAGCAACTTAATGGTATGCTACAGCTAATTTGGATCCGATTATAAAACACCTTGGAAAAGGTGGTTGCAACCAAAAACATAGAAGACGAGTGCTACAATTTACACTTCTCTAATCAAAGTGAAAAAACTTACTATAAGAAAAACTTTCTTATTTCATATAAGATATAAATTCAAAGTGAAAAAACTTACTATAAGAAAAACTTTCTTATTTCATATAAGATATAAATTCAGGACGTCCTCATATGTTCAAATTGTTATTCTACTAAAAGCCTTGAGGTCAAACATTTTACAACATATCCATGGATGAAATCACATTTTGGAAATGGCAAAAGATCCAAACATTGGATTTCAACTGATCCATGCGCGTTTCTAATTAAAGACAATTAATCTATGGTTAGAACATGAATAATATTCGCTGAAGATTAGAGTTTTGGGATAGAAACATGAGTGATAGCACTTCACTTGACAACTTTGAATGTAGCCATATATTTTCAGTTTGCTCATACTTTTTCAGGATGAGAACTATTTCAAACATGAAGGAAAATGGTAATAAAACTTATCTAAATTTGTGTAAATCATTTTATGAACATAGAATCATGGATCAAGATGATGGGTTAGCAATTTTATTCAACCATCTTCTATGTTATGGATGGTTAGAAAATTAGAAATTTTCCTCTAAGGCAACTTAATGGTATGCTACAGGTAATTTGGATCCGATTATGAAACAACTTGGAAAAGGTGGTTGCTACAATTTACAATTCTCTAATCAAAGTGAGAGGAAGAGAAGTTTGGAAAGTGCCAAGTATGTAGTCAATAACAATGATAACGGTAATTAATTTTATAAAAGGTGAAACTTCTATTTACATACCTCTAAGGGTATTTCATAAAGAAAAATCCAATAACATTAGCACATGCTGAAACTTGAGCAGTATTCAAAAGGTAGTATTCAAAGCTTTAGAAAAGAGTAATATGACACTACTACAAGTTGGTTAAGGCATGGAGCAATTTTAAGATCGTCAATAAAGGAAATAAAAGTCACCTGGAGCTACATTGAATTTCCATCAAAACTTTTAAAGCTTCTAGGACAAGCATGATTCAATCATAAGATAATAGAATCATCTTGTAATGGAAGCACTAGAAGACTAGCCAAAATAAAACATTGAGGTAATTCAATTTCTTGATTCAATTTAATGGTTTGATTAATCAATGCTCTATAGTTAGATGGAGTGTAATTTCTATAGTTTAAGGTAAACACCATCTACACATTAATGTTGAATATAAAGTATGATGGTATGGAATCATTCTAAAAAATGTAGCCTTGCAATCATTCTAAAAAAATGTAGCCTTGGAATCATTCTACAAAAAACCTTCAAATGAAATGGAACCCCCAAAAGGATTCAAACTTCAAAGATGAAGTCGAAGTATACAATTAGCAAGGATATGACCAAAAAGCACTTCAAATACACACCAAGAAAGAAGTTAGGAGATCGTGAAATAAGTGAGTAGGACAAGCATGGTTTTACTTTGATTGTGATATTTCAAAGTAAAGTATGTGTATAAAATATGATGCATGGACTTTTGAAGAGTAAAAGGGTTTAAAGATCCCTTGAACCAAGGTTAGATAAAAATAACTTACTGCAATATAAACAACCCTTGTTCTTATTATAACTTAGAGATTTCATCTTATTAATCCAATTCATACACCAAAATCGCATCCATGATTTTGAATAAAAGTGAAACGTCTTCAAGAGATAGAATCTGAGTGACTTGAGACAATGGTGTTTCATAATAGACTAGTTTCATAGTTAGATATGGTTTAACTTCTTTATATTAATACCATAATTTAGATTAAATCTTCGTGCCTCATGGAGTTTGACTGGAATGAGTTTTAGAGTCTTCGACATTTGATTGGTTACACCAAATCATAGTTCTTTTTATCCTCAACCTTGCATGTGACTCTAATAATGGATCCAAGTGATTTTCATGAAGGTAAATTTTAACCACTTCGAATAGGTTACTGAATTTAACATAACATATTGATGTTATGTGGAGAGCGTATTCAATGTTAGAACATGCTTTTCAACTATGAACTCTAGAATGAATCATTCATATGAGTTTGCTTCAAGAAAGTGCTCATATCAAACTCATAGGATTTTACAATTCATAAGAATGTTTTACGAAATCATGAAGCGAAATGAGTTTGAAATTTCTCATGGGTTTCACAATTCCAAGGAACTTTAATCTTTGAGAAAGTATCCTCCATTGGAAGATTATATTATTCATTTACGATTTCGTTTGGTTCAATTGAAGTAACATTGCCCAAAAGAGCTAAGGGAACACTTTTTCCATACCTTATACCTTTGGACCTAGTTGGACACAATAGTCATCCCATTAGGTAAAAGTTCAAGAAATGATTGTTAAAAGTGAGCCATGATATAAACATATAACTTATGTGTTTCTAATAAAGTCAAGTAAAATAAGAAATTAGGTTAGCCTAGTTCTTTGTTCAATTGGATGGTAAGGAGGATATCCTTTTTCCCCATGAATGCATTGGGGAGAAAATTTTGCCAAAAACTCTCGAGAACATTCTAGAAGCATCCACTCAAGTTAACTCCAATTCGGGTAACTCGATTCAAATAAAGTTAACTTGACTGACCTAAGACACATGGTGACTTACCACACAGTACACTCTGTTAGACGAGGAAACTTGTGGATGTTTATAAACGTGCACATTCAAGCACTAAATAACTGAAGACTACTCCTCTAGTCTATAAGCTATATACAGGGAGGAGAAATATCCTTCATCTTTTTCATGTGTAGATCACGTTTACAACATGAACCCACGAAAAAATACAGCACAGAAAGAAAAAAAGATGATACATCTATAGACTGAATATTTTGGAGCTACACACACAGTTATTTCTTAGTTTTTTTATCAATTTGTTTCATAATGAGACATGCTTGACCATGAATGAATTATTTTTAATGCATATGTAGTGCACCTTATCCTCTTTTACATTCTTCTTCACCTAGAACGTTTATAAGCCTTAATCACTACTTTTATGGTCTCTCCTTTCTACATAATTGCTCTTGTTGAAACTAAAGTCTCAAGCCTTGGAAATAAATCAACTACATGTTTTTCAAAGTGGACCAATAAAAACGAAGACCCATAGTACGGGAATACAATGAAGGGTTCCATAAACATCAATCAAATTATCCACTAAAATGTGCACCTACATGCACTCTTTTTAGTTACCTTGATCATAGGAAAAGAAAAAAGCAATTTTTCAATTTCTATTCGCAATTTTAATGAGTCACCCCTTAGGAGTATGAGTAAATAAACTCCGTCTAGTAGCAATCTACTTATTTATCTCATTTTCCCATGATTTTCTTACCCTTTTTCTAGATCCAATTAATTGAAGAAGATAGAGAAAGGTTACTATCATCCATCGAGATTCGGATTTAGCAAATAACTATGATAAAAGGAATATTCATGTCACAAATGAGCTAAATAATCCTAGGAAAGAACTAAGTACTAATATCAATGAACTTATTTTGAAGGTTAAGTAACTTGCATATGCCATACTATCAATTTTGATCCCCATCAAGGATGATGATCTTGTAGCTCAAACTTTCTATGGTTCTAGAGAACATGAAAGGTGGAAATGATTTTCACATAAGTGTATGTGAGAAATCTATTAACAAACTTTGATCAATGAGTCACGTTGATGGTCATTGAAGAGATCGACCGAGGAAGTCACAATGAAATGGTAACAAAGCCCAAGTTTTATATGTAGGTAGAGGTAAAGACAAAGGAAGTTGAGAAAACTCCCAAGGCAGGGGGAGGGGAAATTCAAAATTAACCACAAGCAACTAATAAGTCTCCCAAAAACCCATGGATCAAGAGGAAAAGGAAGAGGAGCAAGTGAAGAGGATGAACATCACAAGCAATAGAATCATCTAGTGGAGAATGCTACAATCATTAAAAATCATGCCATTATGCAAGGGATTCTTAATCCAAAGGAGGAGGCCACCACGGAAACAAAAAGATTCAAGGCCATCATGTCTAGTACCTCAAAAATTTTAAACATGAGAACTTTCTTATCATGTATGGCTTATATGAAAGAGACAAATCGGATTTTCCATGGTACATAGATGTTATTTATAGCATCAATATCAGTTTTAGTAAAGGAATTTCATTTAGTTTAAACTCATCCACCTCTCAAGGACATGTAGAGGAAAAGGATGACACTAAAGAAAACATTAAAAATGTGGGAGATATCCCATTGAATGCATTTCAGAGCTCGAAGGTATTGAAATATGTGTTTCATGAGCCAACCAACACGAATAACTTGATTTTCCTAGGTAAAATGGTTGAAAGAGGTTATTATCTCTACAAGGAATACGGGCGTATAGCGACGGTTAAGGCGACATAATTTTGTCGCTATAAAATTGCAAAATGTGTCAGAATGAGCGTCGCGCACGGACCGTCGATTAAACGACGAACCAAACGATGTTTTTTGCGACTTCTGATGCGAGGGGGTCTGCGACGCTCCCATACAGTGTCACTAACACGACGGTTTTAAATAGCGTCGCATAAGCGACGCTTCTTTGTGTCGCATAAGCGATGCTTCTTTGTGTCGCATAAGTGACGCTTTTTGGCGTTTCATAAGTGACGATGAAAAAATGTCGCTTATGTGATGCAAGTCGACGTGTAGCATCGCTTACACGATGGTCTGTTGACGGAAACAAATTAAAATGTTGGAGGCTCTTCGATCGGCATTTTCACGCATCTGATCGAAGAGATCTCCAACGTTCACAATTGCGCTGCGCTTACGAGCTGAAGCAAGTACATGCAAAATTGTTGTTTTGCCTAAGCTCTCTCTTATTGTCTCCCTTTGTCTCTATTTCTCTCTTTCTACATCTTTCTCTCTTTGAATTCTCTCTCTCTCTCTCTATCTCTCTCTCTCTCTCTCTCTCTCTTCTTTCTCTCTTTATTGCAGGTTATTCAAGAAGCTAACCAAACAAAAACTATGGCTAAGTATTGTAAATACAATTTCTATTCTTTGTATATCATTTGAATTGTGTTATTTTCATTAGATAGCATACTCACACTTATTGATATGCACTTATACACTTATACATGATGAAGATGCACTTTCACACATATACACATGCACATACACACACATATATACACACAGATACATGTGCACATACACTTAGACATACACACATATACACATGCATATGCACAAAGATTTCTACAAACACATAAAAAGACTTACATGCATGCATTATTGCATATATATATATATATATATATATATATATATATATATATATATATATATATATATATATATATATATATATATATATATATATATATATATATATATATATATATATATATATATATATACACACATTAATATATACGCAAATACATGTATATGCACATCCACATGCATGCACATGGATGCAAATGGAAATGCATCCACATACACATGCATGTGGAATACATATACACATGCATATACATACATTATACACATATATACACATATATATGCACATACATACTCACACATATACACATGCACACACACATGCACATACCTACATATACACATATACATGCACATACACACATATACACATAGAGTTACACATATACATGCACATACATATACACACATATACACATGCACATGCACATACTCATACACACATATACACTTACACATGCACATGCACATACATATACACACACATACACATGCACATACATACATATACACACACATACATATACACTTAGGTACACACATATGAATGAATTATATAATTAAAGTATTAAAACACATATACACATGCACACACACATGCACATACCTACATATACATGAACATATACACATATACACATATACACATATACACATATACACATATACACATATACACATATACACATAGAGTTACACATATACATGCACATACATATACACACACATACACATGCACATGCACATACTCATACACACATATACACTTACATATGCACATGCACATACATACATATACACACACATACACATGCACATACATACATATACACACACATACATATACACTTAGGTACACACATATGAATGAATTATATAATTAAAGTATTAAAACACATGCTTAATATAAACAATAATAACAATCAATAGAACAAAACTCTTTATTACTTAATACCATACGCACAATGCAAAACATAATTGAAATGAAAAATATATAGATAAAAAATATATATATATATCAATGTAAATACATATAATCCAATGTCATAATCAATTAAAATCCTAATCATCATGATCATCATCATCAGCCGTATCATGGTCATCATGATCTTCCTCATCCTCATCGTCATGATCACCCTGTGACGATCGAGATCATCCCTCCTGTGTCTGTCTCTCCATCTCATCCATATCTGTCTCTCCATCTCATCCATATCTGTCTCTCCATAATACTCCTGTATTACATATAGCAAACATAAATAAATAAAACAATTAAACCATTCATAAAAATAAAATAATTATATAAAATTTAATAATACTCACAAAGGCATTAGGATGATCTTGCATATACTCGCTCAAATGCCGATATCCAAAATGTGTAGCATACTCGATCTCATCTTTCGTAGGATATCGGCCATAATCCTTCCACTGCATTGAAACAAATAAAAAAGATTAGTTGCTTGCATTTTAACTAAAATAAAAAATATACTCACAATAACACATATACTTACAAATATAGCTACAAAACCATTATGGCAAAAAAAACAGAATACATACACATATATACACACACATACACATACACATACCCACATACACATATACATGCAAACATATACACATACATACATGTATACATATACACATACATACATGTATACATATACACATATACATACATATAACATAAACACATATACATATCCACATATATACGTACACACACATGCATGCATATGCACTCATTCATACAAAATATATGCATTTATCCCACAATAATGTGTAGTTGTGTATATGTGAATATGCATGTGTGTGTGTGTAAATGTGTATATGTGTGTATGTGTAAATATGTATAGGTGATTTTTTTTTTTTTTTTTTTTTAAAGGAATTTCGGCATTAGCCTACTCTCCCGGACTTGAATTAAATAAAGAAAAGTACAAGAGAAGGGGCCTAGTGCCCACAGGACCCCCCAAATCCCACAAAAGCAGGGGAAGCTTTTACAACGCTTAGATGGCATTACAAAGAAGGTTAATTACCCTCTCATCACCCTCATGTGGGGCCCACTTGGGTTTAAGCTTGTTATTGATCAAAAGGAGTACTTGATGATGCCTGAAGGGGGGGGGACTTCTTACAGTTAACAATCCTTTTGCCAAGGAGAAACAGTGATTTCTCAATAGACCACTCTTTGGGGGAGTCACCGAAGTTGAAAGCACATCTTTCCCGCCAGATTTTCCATAGGACCTCCCCTCTGATGGCATTCCAGAGAGTCGCGGAGTAGCTGATCGCTTCTCCCAGCAGGGCTTGCTACCAATTGAGATGTTTCTGAAGTAATTTTCTTTCCAACTGTCTGCCAGAGTCTGTTGGATTTGGGGCAGGTAAAGAAGATGTGTGGAACATCTTCGATCGATCGGTAGCAGCGTTTGCACCAGGGAGGAATCCCACAAAATTTGCTAGCCTTGAGGTTGGTCCAGATTCCATGATGAAGAATTTGCCATAAGAGGACAGAATTTTTGATTTCTATGAGGGGGTGCCAGATAGCCATGAACTTCATGTCCCACCGAAGCCGCTCCATGACAAGCACCACTTCTTGTTGAGGTTAACCTGATAGTCAATTGTTTCTTTGATGTTCGAGATTTTTGATAGGCTATTCCCATTGTGCCATTTGAGACCAAGCGAGCTCGACGTGTCGTGTCCCATGAGAAGGCGAACTTTGTGTCGGTCCCAGGCAAGACATCTGCTTTGCAAAGTGTTCCATTCTTCGTATGAAATGTTGACGCAAGGATCAATATCCTCGAAGTTGATCCAGCGGTTGGTGTCTTGCTTCTAGAGATGTTTCCATTTTTTGAAGCCTTTGTTCCATAACTTCTTGGCATTTTGAATGTTCCAAGATTCCACACTCCGGATGCCATGGATCGGAAACCAGATAGAGTCGTTTTGTCTGATACTAGCTGCCCACTTCTAGTCTTCACTTACTCTTGTGTAGCTTTTGACTTTTTTCCAACTCTTCCATAGGGAGCACACGAGATTTGAGCCTTTCAGGAAGACGGGGATCGGGGAAAACAGCAAGGTCAAGATGTCAAGATTCTTCCAATTTGGGAAACCCATGAGAGCCAACTCATTCTTGTTTCTCAAGATCAACTTGGCCCAAGAGGCCTCCCCGTTGCACCAAGCCTTAATCATCCATTTGGTCGCCAATTTGTTAGCCATGCACCCAATGTCCAGGATACCAAGTCCCCCACTATCTCTATGGCTGGTGCAGATGGACCATTTGATTTTAGGCACCCCCCTCCTATTGTGGTCACTTGTCCAAAGGAAGTTTCTACAAATACTATCCAATTTGGACAGATCTTGCTCTTTTGGTCTCCAACAAGAAAGGAAATAAATGGTAGATGATAAGAGGAACATGTTGATAACCATAGCAGGACCAGCAAGATTGATTTGCATACCTCTCCAATAGTTAAGCTTGTTTTCGAGTTTGGCCAGCACCCAGTTCCACCGTTGTTCCATAGAGACACCAAACCCCAAGGGAATCCCAAGAAGCCAAAAAATTTGGCCTTGCGGAATGATTTGACAGCCATGATCAATGAGAAGGTTGGGTTGTGACCCAACAATAGCTCTAAAGGCGGTCTTAGAGTGGTTGACTGTGGATCCAGAGGCTACACAAAAAGTAGCCAGACACCTCCAGAACGTCTCCAGGCTCGTACTATCATTAAGAACAAAAGCGTTCATTTCATTGGCAAAAAGTCTCATGGTGATCTGACTGTGGTCATGAGGCAAACGTAGGCCTTTGATATTACCAGCTTCCACCTGATGCTCCACCAGCCTGCTAAGCCCTTCCGTGGCAATGGCAAAGAGAAGGGGAGCCAATGGGCACCCTTGTCTGATAGATCTTCGAAGTTTTTTTTTTTTTACGTAAAGGAAGTTCGGCAATAGCCTACTCTCCCGGACTTGAATTAAATTAAGAAACAAAGGTACAATAGAAGGGGACTAGTGCCCACGGGACCCCCCAAATCCCACAAAGCAGGGGAAGCTTGATTGGATCCTAGGTTGCATTACAGAGAAGGTTAATCACCCTCTCGTCGCCCTCATGCGGGGCCCACTTGGGTTTAAGCTTGTTGTTGATCAGCTGGAGAACTTGATGGTGTCTGAAGGGGGGGGACTTCTTGCTGTTGACAATCCTTTTGCCCAAGAGGAAGAGTGATTTCTCAATCGACCACTCCCTGGGGGAGTCGCCGAAGTTGAGAGCACACCTCTCCCGCCAAATTTTCCACAGGACTTCCCCTCTGATGGCGTTCCAGAGTGTCGCAGAGCAGCCGATCGCTTCTCCCAAAAGGACTTGTTTCCAATTAAGCTGTTTTTGAATTCTGATTTTCATTCCAACCGTCTGCCAGATTCTGAAGGAGTTGGGGCAAGTAAGGAAGATGTGTGGGACGTCTTCGATAGCACGGTGACAGCGTTTGCACCAAGGAGGGGTCCCACAAAGTTTGTTAGCCTTGTGGTTGGTCCAAATTCCTCGATGAAGAATTTGCCATAAGAGGACAGACTTCTTAATCTCAATAAGGGGGTGCCAGATACTCATGAATTTCATGTCCCACCGAAGCCGCGTCCAAGACAGGCACCACTTCTTGTTGAGGCTGGTCTGGAGGTCGGCCGTTTCTTTGATGTTCGGGATTTTGAGAAGGCTATTTCCGTTGTGCCATTTGAGACCAATCGAGTTCGGTGAATCGTGTCCCATGAGAAGGCGCGTCTTGTGGCGATCCCAAGCGAGGCATCTACTTTGCAAGGTGTTCCATTCTGCGTAGGAGATGTTTATGCGAGGGTCAATATCCTCGAAGTTGATCCAGTTGTTGGTGTCATGTTTCCAGAGGTGTTTCCATTTTTTGAATCCTTTGTTCCATAGCTTCTTGGCATTTTGAATGTTCCACGACTCCACACTCCGGATGCCGTGGATCGGAAACCAGATAGTCGTTTTGTCTGATTCCGGCCGCCCACTTCCAGTCCTCACTAACTCTTGTGAAGCTTTTGATTTTATTCCAGCCCTTCCAGAGGGAGCACACGAGATTGGAGCCTTTCGGGAAGACGGGGATCGGGGAGAAAAGCAGGGTCATGATGTCAAGATTCTTCCAGTTCGGGAACCCCGTGAGGGCCAACTCATTCTTGTTTCTGAAGATCAGCTTGGCCCACGAGGCCTCCCTATTGCACCAAGCCCTAATCATCCACTTGGCTGCTAGTTTGTTAGCCATACACCCAATGTCCAAGATACCGAGCCCCCCGCAATCTCTGTGGCTGGTGCAGATGGACCATTTGATTTTGGGCACCCCCCTTCTGTTATGGTCGCCCGTCCAAAGGAAATTTCTACAAATACTGTTCAGTTTGGACAGGCCTTGCTCGTTCGGTCTCCAACAAGAAAGGAAATAGATTGTAGAAGAGAGGAGGAACGTGTTGATGACCATCGCACGCCCAGCGAGATTGATTTGCATACCTCTCCAATAGTTGAGCTTGTTTTCGAGTTTAGCCAATACCCAGTTCCATCGCTGCTCCATGGAGACGCCAAACCCCAGGGGGATTCCTAGAAGCCGAAAGATTTGGCCCTGCGGAATGATTTGACAGCCATGATCAATGAGAAGGTCAGGGTGCTGTCCCACGATAGCCCTAAAGGCGGTCTTGGAGTGGTTGATTTTAGATCCAGAGGCATCACAAAAGGTAGCAAGACACCTCCAGAAAGTTTCCAGGCTGGTATTATCATTGTGGACGAACGCGTTCATATCATCAGCAAACAGTCTCATGATGATTTGGTTGTGGTCATGAGGCAGCCGGAGGCCTTTGATATTGCCAGCCTCCACATGATGAGCCACAAGTCTGCTCAACCCCTCAATGGCGATGGCAAAAAGAAGGGGGGCTAGAGGGCACCCTTGTCTAATCGATCTTCTAAGATGGATTGCCTTCGAAAGTTTGCCGTTGACATTGATTTGGGTCGAAGCGTTTCCAAGAAGGGTCGCGATCATCTTGGTGAATTTCTGACTGAGCCCGAGATCTTGGAGCGACTGCAGAATATAGTCCCATTCTAGCCTGTCGTAGGCTTTGTCAAAATCGATTTTGAGGAAAACCACATCTTGATTGGATTCATTTGCGAATTGAATACCTTCCCAAATATCCATAATGGTTTCCAGGATAGACCTGCCTTTGATGAAACCTTTTTGGTCTTCACTAAGCCAAGATCTCAGGTGGCACGAAAGTCTGTTGGCAATGACTTTGGCGATGATCTTGTATCCTGTTTGGAGCATCGTAATAGGCCGCCAGTTCTCGATTCTGTTCTTTTCCCCCTTCTTGTGTACCAACTTGATAATTCCATTATTTAGACAAGAAGGAAGGGCACCAAATTTTAGCGCTTCTTGCCAAACCATCCGGAGAGGGGTGGCAACCACCAGCTTGAAGGATTTAAAGAACTCGTTAGTGAGTCCGTCGGGACCCGGGCTTTTACCTAGGGGGAGGGCATCGATGACCTCAATGATTTATGATTCCGAGATAGGGGCATGAAGCAGGGAGTGGAGGTTGGTTGGTATCCTCCGGGGGGAGACCCTAGAAATGGCAGCCATACAGTCCCTTCTATGGAGGGAAAGGGGGTTCGAGGTTCCCAGGAGTCTCGTGAAGTGCCCCTCGATGATGCCGAAATTATCTTCTTCTGAATTACATACATTGCCATGATGGTCAAGCAGTAGGGGGATCGACTCTCTGTTGTGTTTCCTTTTAAGGATACTACACATCTCTTTGGTGGGTTTGTCGGCTTTGCCAGCCCACCACTCTTTGAAGAAGATTTGCAAGTTTTTCCTTTGTATTTCTTCCTCGTATCTCAACACTGCTCTGATTTTTTTGAGGCCTTTCTGTGCTTGTTGTTTCCCTTTGTTCACTTCCTCCTCGAGCCGCCAGAGTCTGTGGTAAAGAGCTTCCCTACGAGCCCGCCGCGCAGTCTCGAGCATCTTCTTAGTTCTGATCATGATCTTATGCGACTTGTCGACCGCACTTCTCCAGCACTTGGCAGGGGCCAAGCCAGAGGCGAACGCCACTTTCCACACATCAGCAATTTCTTGGTGGACAGAAGGGAGAGAGAAGGTGGAAGCATTGGCATGGAACCACGGAGCCTTGCGGATTTTGTTGGAAGGTTGAAAAGTGATAAGGATCGGGTAGTGATCAGAGATAGTGAGGTCAGTGCGTTGTGTGATGGTAGGGTGGCCCCACTGTTGAGTAAACCTCTGAGAGATGTAGCATCTATCGAGTCTAGCTTTCCTCAGGTCCTCGCCCGCTTGGAGATTCGACCAAGAAAAGCCGTTCGAGTCTTTGAACTCAACCAGATCCAAGTGGAGTTTGGTCAAGTCCCACGTTTCTTTCTCCCGATTGTCTATGACCCTGCCCTTGCCCATCCATCTGTCCATAGGATCCTCCACCATGTTGAAGTCTCCACATATCAACGCGTTATGGGGAAGCGAGTCTAATGAAGCCAAAGTGTTCAGTCTCTCCAAATCCCCGTTAGGGGCGTACAAAGAAACCATAGTAACAGAAAGAGGAGCACCAAAAGAAACCGCAATCCAGCGGTGACTTACATCTTCAATGGTGTTCTCAAGCTTTTCAAGCCAGAGTTGTTTAACCCCGATGGCCGTCCCTCCGGACCCCCGCTGGTGCTTCATCGGGATCCACACATGGGCCGAGGAGACCTGTCTAAGCCGTTTCTGGAGGTCTTCTCCGTCAATTTTTATCTCTTGAATACATATAATGTCTGGGTTTAAGCTAATGTCGCGGAGCCATTGACCAATGATGGTCGCTCTTGAGGGGTCGGTAAGCCCTCTAGCATTTAGCGAGATAACAATCATTTTTGTGTTGATCCCTCTTTGCGGGAGGGAGCCTTGTCCTTTCTTCTCTTGGCTTCATCTTTCTTTTTCGCTGGGATCAGATCCCGACTTAGAAAACGGTTCTTGTGGGGGCTTTTCCAGGGTAGCTCCATAGGCTGCTTTCCTTTGCGGGATGCACCTTGCTGGGGAGAATTGGGTCCTGTACTCGGCACCGTTTCCGGGATCGTCGATCCGATGATGGAGCTTTCGCTATCCATGTTGTCTTCATTACTAGTGGTGAAACCATCTTCTTTGCTTGTGGTGTAGCCGTCCTGGGGGGTTTCTTTGTTGTCAGGGATCTCTTGGGCTTCGTCATAGCTGCTACCCTCGGGTGGCTTCCCGCCTGGGTAGTCGAGCTCGTTGATCTCCTTTCCAAGATTGCAATACAAATTGCTGTGTGGGGTAGTTGGCAGGTTGTTTCTCTCGCCGTTGGCCCTCGGACTTCTTTTCCTTCTTCTTCTAACTTCAGTAAAGCCATCAGCGTCAGCTTGTGGATTGAGGAGGCCCTTGCTTTCCCTTTCCTTGGTCGAGTGGGTCAAGTCGCCAAGGTTGTCTTGAGCGATTTTGGAGGCTTCTTGAAATCGCTTGTTTTTTTGCCTGAGAGGGCAATCTTTAATCCTGTGACCTTGCTGACCACAACGAAAGCACGCGTTGGGGAGGTTTTTGTAAGTGATGTCCTGCTCCCAAACTTCTCCTTCGCCCAAGTCCACTTTGATCGTTGATGGAAGCGGCGAACTGAGGTCGGCCTCGACGCAGATTTGTGGGTGCCACCTGGTATTGAACGAGTGTCTCGCACCTTCATAGATGAGGCCACCAATGTCTTCGCGTGAAGCCAACGGCTTGCCGATAGGAGAGACAATGTCCCACACGAAGTTGTACAAGAAGTAAGGGAGATTGGGGAGCTCAACCCAAAGAGGGTACCGAAGTGATTTCGATTTGTCGGGAGTAAAGTCCGGGGACCATCTGAATAGGCACAGGGTCGCCCGACCGAGCTGCCAGGTGCCAACGCTTAGGGCTTGGAACGCCATCTCTTCATTTTCAAAGACTAGCAGCATGTGGTTTGCTGGTAAAAACTGGCATTTGCTGACAATTAGTCCTCGGGGGAACCACTCTTTTCGAAGCCATTGTCGCACGATTTCGAGCGGGGGCCTAGGGCCAAACACTTGGCCGACGAGGCAAAATTTCTTGAGCTCCTCCTGAGCAGATAGAACTGCGGGTCTACTGAGGGACACGATGGGGGATTCAAGACAATTGGATTCCCCGGGGGCGGCACACGATCCCCCCTCCAGCAGAGTGGCCAGTGTATCGGTTTCCCCGGGGGGAGGGGCCCGGTTGCTTTTCACGAGAGAGGGTGAGGCCACCTCCATGGCCAACGGAACATGCACCACTTTTACTTTTCAATACCCTCCAATCATGGAGAGAAAGCAGACCCCGAACAAGGAGGACTTCCCCCTCCGATCACATCGGAGCCTAACCCACAAAACGGGAAGCACAGCTCTACTTTTCGAATCTTTTCTAAATTCCCTTTTCTTCTTTTTTCTTCTTTCTTTTTTTTTTTCTATTTTATATTTATATTTTTTTTCTCTCTCTTTTCTTTTTTTTTTCTTTTCTATTCTCTTCTCTCCTCTTTTTTTTTCTTCTTTTCTCTAGTTTAGGACCTGTCAGCGCGATCGGCGATACCCGCGCGCGATCGGCGATACCCAGAGCCGCACAAACCGCTCCCGGCGCGACCGGCGATACCCAGAGAGGGCCTGGCGGTCGTTGAGCCTGGCGATCGTACAACCCGGCGACCGACGACACCCCACCAGCGATCGTTGTACCTGGCGATCGATCAACCGGAACCCCCCCGCGATCGGCGATACCCAGAGAGAGCCTGCCGATCGTTGCGTCTGGCGATCGTTCAATCTGGCGACCGGCGACACCTCACCGGCGATCGTTCAACCTGGCGATCGTTCGGCCAGGCGATCGATCAATCGGCGACATCCCACCGACGATATCCAGAGATCGGCCAGTGGCGATACCAGTCTCAACCCAGGTCGGATCCAGCGATACCTCCGGAGGAGGTATCGCGATACCGGCCGGGGAGACGATCGCCGGAGAAGGTCAGCAGCTATGGGGCAACAGAGACTTCGGGACAGAGATGGCCTTTATGTACTTGAGGAACCCAAACCGAAAAGGAAGCTAGCAAAAGCTTCTGTACTGCAGAGGAGCTCCAGGTGGCAATGATGAAACTCGCATCATTCGGAGGCCCAGCTTTCATGGCCATGCTCAATGATGTGCGACATCAGCTTCGTCCCCACGACCCCCGCTCCTGTTTTTAATTTAACTCTACTCAGAGACGACGTGAGAACTCCATTAGCGCTGCAGACGACGCGAGAACTCCATTAAAGCTGCAGACCCATTCTTTAGTTCTTTACATTCAGGAAAGTAGATCTTCGAAGTTTGGTCACCTTCGAAAGTTTGCCATTAATGTTAATTTGGGTCGATGCGTTTCCGAGAAGGGTCGCAATCATCTTGGTGAATTTCTGACTACATCCAAAATCTTGGAGCGACTGCATAATATAGTCCCATTCCAGCCTGTCGTAGGCTTTATCAAAGTTGATCTTGAGGAAGACCACGTCTTGTTTAGACTCATTTGCAAATTCAAGACCTTCCCAGATATCTATAATGGTTTCCAAAATTGACCTGCCTTTGATGAAGCCTTTTTGGTCCTCACTTAACCACGCTCTCAAGTGGCAAGAGATTCTGTTGGCAATGACTTTGGCAATGATCTTGTATCCTGTTTGGAGCATCGTAATAGGATGCTAGTTCTCTATTCTGTTCTTTTCCCCTTTTTTGTGTATTAACTTGATAATGCCATTATGGAGGCAAGACGGAAGCGCACCAAACTTGAGCGCCTCTTGCCAAACTAGACAAAGAGGGGTGGCAACCACCAACTTCAAGGATTTAAAGAACTCATTAGTGAGCCCGTCGGGTCTCGGTCTTTTACCAGAAGGGAGGGCATCAATGACCTCAATGATTTCTGCTTCAGAGATAGGGGCATGTAGCAGGGAGCGAAGGTTGAGTGGTATCCTGTGGGGGGAAACCCTAGATATGGCTGCCATATAGTCCCTTGTATGGTGGGAGAGGGGGTTCGAGGTCCCTAGGAGTCTCGTGAAGTGCCCTTCAATGATCCCAAAATTATCTTGTTTCGTATTGCATACATTGCCATTGATGTCTAGCAATAAGGGGATCGATTCTCTGTTATGTTTCCTTTTAAGAATACGGCACATCTCTTTGGTGGGTTTGTCGGCTTTGCCAGCCCACCACTCCTTGAAGAAAATTTGCAAATTTTTCCTTTGTATTTCTTCCTCGTATCTCAGCTGCGCTCTCATTTTTCGAAGACCTTTCTGGGCTTGAGATTTTCCTTTGTTCATTTCCTCCTCGAGCCTTGAGAGTCTATGATATAGAGCTTCTCTACGAGCCCGCCGCACAGTCTCGAGCATCTTCCTGGATCTAATCATGATATGTCATGACTTATCGACCGCACTTCTCTAGCACTTGGCTGGGGACAAGCCGGAGGCGAATGCCTCCTTCCACACATCAACAATTTCTTGATGGACAGAGGGGAGAGAGAAGGAGGGCGCACTGGCGTGGAACCAAGGAGCCTTACGGATCTTTGTGGAAGGTTGGAAAGTGATAACGATCGGGTAGTGATCAGAGATGGTGAGGTCGGTGCATTGCGAGAGGGAAGGGTGGCCCCACTGATGAGTAACACTCTGAGAAATGTAGCATCTGTCAAGTCTAGCTTTCCTCAAGTCCTCGCCCGCTTGGAGATTTGACCAAGAAAAGCCATTCGAATCTTTGAATTCGATCAAATCCAAGTGCAATTTGGTTTTGTCCCACATTTCTTTCTCCCGACTATCGATGACCCTGCCCTTGCCCATCCATCTGTCCATAGGGTCCTCCACCATATTGAAGTCACCACAAATGAGCAAATTGTGGGGGAGCGAGTCCAAGGAGGCCCAAGTGTTTAGTCTCTCTAATTCCCCATTAGGGGCATACAAAGAAACTAAAGTAAAACCAAAAGAAATAGCAATCCATCGATGGCATTCATCTTCAATGGAGTTCTCAAGCTTTTCAAACCAGAATTGATTAATACCGATTACCGTTCCACCGGACCCCCGCTGGTGTGCCGTTGAAATCCAAACATGGGTCGAGGAGACCTGTCTAAGCCGTTTCTGGAGGTCTTCTCCGTCAATTTTAATCTCTTGAATACATATAAATTCTGGGTTTACGCTAGTGTCGCGAAGCCATTGACCAATGATGGTCGCTCTTGAGGGGTCGATTAGCCCTCTAACGTTTAACGAGATGATGATCATTGTCATAGTGAGCCCTCTTTGCGGGAGGGAGCTTTGTCCTTTCTTTTCTTGGATTCATCTTTCTTTTTCGCCGGGATCAGATCTCGAATTAGCGATAGGTTCTTGTGGGGGCTTTTCCAGGGTAACTCCATAGGTTGTTTTCCTTTGCGGGATGCCTTGTGCTAGGAAGAACTAGTCATCGTTTTCGCCACCGTTTCCGGAATAGTCGATCCGATGATGGAACTTTCACTATCCATGTTATCTTCATTACTAGAAGTAAAGCCGTCTTCTTTGCTTGTAGTGTAACCCTCCTGGGAGGTTTCTTTATTTTCATGGATCTCTAGGGCTTTGTCGTTGGTGTCCACCTCAAGTTGGTTCCCACTTGGGTAGTCAAACTCATTGATCTCCTTTTCCAAATTGCAATACAAGTTGCTGGAGGGGGTAGCTGACATGTTGTTTCGCTCAGCAGTCGCCCTAGGGCTTCTTTTCCTTCTTCGTCTGACTTCGATGAACCCGTCTGCATCAGCTTCTGGATTACGGGGGCCCTGTGAATTTTTTGTGTATGTAGATAATCAGATTATTAATATCAAATACCATTATTTGTAGATTCTGATCAATCAGATGGAACTCCACCACCGTCTCCTCATCATGCAAGGACTTTATACTGTAAGTATATCAAACATTTAATTTTAAATATATTTGATGGATACATAACTTACATTTTTTTTGTTTCTTATTATGTGCACATTCTGTTCAATTAGAGGGTACTCCACCACCTCCTACCCATGCAACCACTTCACGTGTGTCCTTCGGTAGGAATTATGATGAATTTTACTAGCAAGAGCATATTATATGTTGGTGTAACTCTTGTTATGGCACATATCGAAGACCACGATTGGAATGTATTGAACATGAGGCACAATATGGCACTTTTGAGCGTGCACCATCACCTGGTCAACGTGATAATGCTTGGATATGTATTTTTTATATATATTAATGTCATTATTTTATTTTTTTATATATATTAATGTCATTATTTTATTTAAAAACCATATACAAAATCAAATTACTATTGATATACAAGAATACTTGCTCGATGATGATGATGATGATAATTTTTCTCATAATGTTAATATACCTTATACATGTGTTGGAGATTCTCAATTGCGAGCTCATGATCGTTCTTTAGTACAAACATATGATAGAAGAAGATATGGAGGATGGAATAGAGGACCACTTCCTTTAAATGGAGAGGTTTTCAACTTTTGGGGTAATCGCTATATGATTGCTCCATCCACTATTACTAATGCTGGTCGTGGTCTCTTTATTGTAGAGGATTTGTATGTGCCTCTGAACTCTGAAGTCACTCTTATGTCATTTTGTGGTCCTATATATGGATGGGGAGATTGGCATCGACTCTCACGTTATGTTCAAAGCCCGAGTAATTATGGAGTATGCTTGAACGCAGCATCCCTTACTAGTAGAAGGATTTTACATGCAGAAAATGAAAGATTATATATTGATGGAAGACCTTACACACATGGAAATATAGCAGGTTTAATAAATAGTAGTCGAGGGTTACATAATAGTTCAAGGACTAATGGCACATTTTAAGAGCGTGAAAATAGTCATGAATCACCATACATGAGTAGAGATGTATCAAGATACATAGTTGTCAATGCTATTACTACATTACATGCCAGTGATGAACTATTAGTGAATTATGGATGGCGTAGACCTCCAAGAGCACCTTTTAGCTAGAGAGAATAAAAATTTTCTATCCATATTTAATAAGTTATATACTTAATTTTATATTTAAAGTTTACTTTTTATTCATTTATGAAATACTAATGAATTTTTTTATATATGTGTAGATTCCAAAGTATGATGTTTTTCAACCATTTTACCTAGGAAAATCAAGTTATTTTTGATGGTTGGCTCATGAAACACATATCTCAATACCTTGGAGCTCTGAAATGCATTCAATGGGATATCTCCCACATTTTTAATGTTTTCTTTAGTGTTATCCTTTTCCTCTACATGTCCTCGCTACGTGGATGCGCTTACATTTAATGCAATTTCTTAACTAAAACTCATATTGATGCTAAGATTAACATCTATTCACCATGTAAAATCTGAATTGGCTCTTTAATAAGAGCCATACGGTACTAGCATAATGACTTTGAATCTTTTTGTTTCCTTGGTGGCCTCCTCCTTTGGATTAAGAATCCCTTGCATAATGACATGATTTTTAATGATTGTAGCATTCTCCACTAGATGATTCTCTTGCTTGTGATGTTCATCCTCTTCCCTTACTCCCTCCTCGTCCTCTTGATCCATGGGTTTTTGGGAGACTTATTAGTTGCTTGTGGTTAATTTTGAACTTCTCCTCCCCCTGCCTTGGGAGTTTAGTCAACTTCCTTTGTCTTTGGTTCTTCCTACATATAAAACGTGGGCTTTGTTACCCTTTCATTGCGACCTCCTTGGTCAATCTCCTCAATGACCATCAACGGGACTCATTGATCAAAGTTTGGTAATAGATTTCTCACATACACGTATGTGAAAATTATTTCCACCTTCCATGTTCTCTACAACCATTGAAAGTTTGAGCTACACGATCATCATCATTAATGGGGCTCAAAATTGATCGTATGGCGTATGCAAGTTACTTAACCTTCAAAATAAGTTCATTGATATTAGTACTTAGTTCTTTCCTAGGATTATTTATCTCATTTGTGACATGAATATTCCTTTCAGCATAGTTATTTACTAAATCTAAATCTCCATGTATGAATATTCCTTTCAGCATAGTTATTTCCTTTCTCTATCTTCTTAAATTGTGTATTATACTCTACAATAATGGGATCTAGAAAGAGGGTAAGCAAATAATGAAAAAACGAGATAATAAAGTAGAGTGCTACTAGAAGGAATTTATTTACTCATACTCCTAAGGGGTGACTCATTAAAATTGCGAATAGAAGCTGAAAAGGTGCTTTTTTCTTTTCCTATGATCGAGGTAACTAGAAAGAGTGCATGTAGGTGCACATTTCAGTGGATAATTTGATTGATGTTTATGGAACACTTGATTGTACTCCCCTACTATGGTTCTTCGTTTTGATTGGTCCACTTGGAAAACATAAGGTTGATTTCTTTCCAAGGCTTGAGACTTTGGTTTCAACAAGAGCAATTATGTAGAAAGGAGAGATCATAAAAGTAGTGATTAAGGCTTATAAACGTTCAAGGTGATGAAGAATGTAAAAGAGGATAAGATAAACTATACATGCATTACAAATAATTCATTCATGGTCAAGCATGTCTCATTATGAAAACAAGTTGATAAAAAAATAAGAAATAACTGTGTGTGTAGCTCCAAAAAATTCAGTGTATAGATGTATCATCTTTTTTTTGTTTCTATGCTGTACTTTGACGTGGGTTGATGTTGTAAACCTGGTATACACATGAAAAAGATGAAGGGTATTTCTCCTCCCTCTATATAGCTTATAGACTAGAGGAGTAGCCTTGAGTTATTTAGTGCCTGAATGTGCACGTTTAAGAACATCCACAAGTTTCCTCGTCTGATAGAGTGTATTGTGTTGTAAGTCACCATGTGTCTTAGGTCAATCAAGTTAACTTTATTTGAATCGAGCTACCCGAATTGATGTTAACTTGAGTGGATGCTTCTAGAAGGTTCTCGAGAGTTTTCTTCCCATCGGGTTGAACAAAGAACTAGGCTAACCTAATTTCTTATTTTACTTGACTTTATTAGAAACATATAAGTTATATGTTTATATCATGGCTCATTTTTAACCATCACTCCCTGAGCTTTTACCTAATGGGATGACTATTGTGTACATCTAGGGCCTTAGAGTCCAAAGATAAAATGTGTGGAAAAAGTGTTGCCTTAGCTCTTTTGGGCAACGTTATATCAATTGAACCAAACTAAATCGTAAGTGAGTTTTATAATCTTCCGATGGAGGACACTTTCTAAAAGATTAAAGTTGGAATATTTTATTGAGCAGACGCCATGCTTGGGACCGCTCTAAAATTCGACTACTTATGGGAGAGGAGGCTCCGGAACTTCTGGGCTTTAAATGGTATAACGGTAATCACCTCTCCAAGCTTCCATATGTGGAAGCTCGCAAAAATATTCACATCAGTCTCAACAAGAAATGGTGTCTCAACTGGACGCGACTTCGATGGGATATGAAATTTATGTCTATCTGGCACTCTCTCATTGAAAACAAAAAGTCGGTCCTCCTATGGCAAATTTTACACCGTGGAATATGGACCAATGCAAAAGCTAACAAGATCTGTGGTGTTCTGCCCTGGTGCAAGTGTTGTTGCCATAGCAAAGAGGATATTGGTCACATGTTCTTTGCTTTCCCTAAATCCCTTCGACTATGGAGGGTCCTTGGTCATTATCTGGGGCTCTGAGAACAAATCAATTGGAAGCAAGCCCTCATTGGTGAGGCGATCGGTTGCTCTGTGGTGTTGTGGAATGCGATCAGAGGAGAGATCCTTTGGAAGATTTGGTGGTAAAGGTGCGCTCATAAATTTGGCAATACCCCCAAGGAGTGGTCGATCGAGAAGTCCCTATTCCTTCTCGACAAAAGAATTGCTAATTGCAAGACCTCCCCCTTTAGACATCTCAAAGAGCTACAATATGTCAACAATAAGCTTAAAACCAAGTGGGCTCCGCATGATGGGGATGCGAGGCTTATTAACCTCCTCTATTACTCCATGTAAGCTTTGTAAGGTCTACTACGAAGGTATGACTTCCTGATGTGTTTGTGCTACCTCGCGTTATGGGACTTGGGGGGTCCCGAGGGCACTAGTCCTATTCACTTGTATTCTTCTTTTATTTAATTAAAATCAAGGAGAGTAGGTATTGCTGAAATCCCTTTTATTAAAAAGAAAAATGATTAAAATTCTTGGAATTGTGAAAGCTATGAGAAATTTCAAACTCATTTCGCTTCATGATTTCGTAAAACATTTTTATGAATTGTAAAATCCTTCTTTGTCCACTGTAGTTTGATATGAACACTTTCTTGAAGCAAACTCATATTGAATGATTCATTCTAGAGTTCATAGTTAAAAATCATCTTCTAACATTGAATAGGCTCTCCACATAACATCAATATGTTATGTTTAATTCAGTAAACTATTCGAAGTGGTTAAAATTTACCTTCATGAAAATTTACCTTCATGTGCAAGGTTGAGTCATATGCAAGGTCGAAGACTCTAAAACTCATTCCAGTCAAACTCCATGAGACACGAAGATTTAAATCTTTGTACATACATTCAATTTGAGGTCTAAGATCATCTTTTTTTTTTTTTTTAATAAAGGAAGTTCGGCATTAGCCTACTCTCACGGACTTGAATTAAATAAAGAAAGAAAAGTACAAGAGAAGTTATATGGTAAAGTAAAGAAAGAAAGAAAAGTACAAGAAAAGTAAAGAATTAAATAAAGTACCCTTCTCTTTTTCTAAGATCATCTTATCTTTTGGAGAGATATATGGTATTAATAGAAAGAAGTTAAACCATCATCTAACTATGAAACTAGTCTATTATGAAACACCATTGTCTCAAGTCACTGAGATTCTATCTCTTGAAGACGTTTCACTTTTATTCAAAATCATGGATGCTTCTTCTATCTTTTTTACTAAGTTAACCTTGGTCTCTTTCATTACCCATTCCCATAAGGCTTCTTCTACTTGAATGCGATTTTTGTGTATAAATTGGATTAATAAGATGAAATCTCTAAGGAATAATAAGAACAAGGGTTCTTTATCTTGGAGTAAGTTATTTTATCTAACCTTGGTTCAAGGGATCTTTAAACCCTCTTACTCTTCAAAAGTCCATGCATCATATTTTATACACATACTTTACCATGCTTGTCCTACTCTTAACCTTAATGAAGATTTTTGTAGTCACTTATTTCACGATCTTCTGACTTCTTTCTTGGTGTGTATTTGAAGTTCTTTCTTGGTCATACCCTTGAACATTGTATACTTTGACTTCATCTTTGAAGTTTGAATCCTTTTGGGGGTTCCATTTCATTTGAAGGTTTTTTTAAGAATGATTCCAAGGCTACATTTTATCGCCTATCTAATTATAGAGCATCGATTAATCAAACCATTAAATTGAATCAAGTAATGGAATTACCTCAATGTTTTATTTTGGCTAGTCTTCTAGTGCTTCCATTAAATTGAATCATGCTTTTCCTAGAAGCTTTAAAAGTTTTAAAAGCTTCCATTAAATTGAATCATGCTTTTCCAAGTGACTTTTATTTCCTTTGTTGAAGATCTTAAAATTGCTTCATATTACTCTTTTCTAAAGATTTGAATACTAACTTTAGGATCTTAAGGAATCTCATTACTGCTCAAGTTTAAGCATGTGCTAATGGTTTTGCTCAAGTTTAAGCATGTGCTAATGGTATGTAAATCGAATTAGTTTCACCTTTCCTAAAATTAATTACCATTATCATTGTTGCTGACTACATACTTGGAACTTTCAAAACTTCTCTTCCTCTCACTTTGATTAGAGAAATGTAAATTGTAGCACCCGTCTTCTATGTTTTTGGTTGCAACCACCTTTTCCAAGGTGTTTTATAATCGGATCCAAATTACCTGTAGCATACCATTAACTTGCTTTAGAGGAAACCATCTAGAACATAGAAGATGGTTGAATTAAAATTGCTACCCCATCATCTTGATCCATGATTCTATGTTCATAAAATGATTTACACAAACTTAGATAAGTTTTGTTACCATTTTCCTTCATGTTTGAAATAGTTCTCATCCTCAAAAAGTATGAGGAAACTGAAAATATATGGCTACATTCAAAGTTGTCAAGTGAAGTGCTATCACTCATGTTTCTATCCCAAAACTCTAATCTTCAATGAATATTATTCATGTTCTAACCATAAATTCTACCTTTTCAAGATGATGGACTAGAAAACTCACACAAGGGATACTAGAATCCCTTTCAAGGTCATTGTGATTTCCCTAAGAAATCTTAGCTAGAACCTTTTTGAATGACCTTATCTAGTTATCTCTTATACTTAAGAGTAAGCATTCACTTTTCTATGTTCTCTATTGTAATGTATACATGACTCCGGGCTCATGTCTTATTAAGAAATGTTGACTTGGAAAAATTTTAAAGGTCTACTTTTCTTAAGTCATTAAGTACTTAGAACAATTGCATGCTGTTCAAACAATTATTTCTTTAAATGAAACTTCGTAATATTTCTTAGACTAAGTATTACCATGGGAAGGAATTTATAAGTACTAGCAGGATTTCAAAATCTTATTTCTAAATTTCATGATTCCATTGAAAAGTAAGTTATCTAAACAACACTATGTTTACATAATTTCTAGAAGGTACGATAACAATAAGTGATTTTTATTCATTTAAATGTAAGTTCCTACATGAAAATGCATCAACATACTAATGCACACGTTTTTCTGTATCTAGAAGTATTCCTAATGAAAGATCAGCTTGATATATGCATAGATAAATCCTTGTACATAATCTATGGATTGAAACCATACTTCTATAGAGGAAAATCCCATATATCATTTCTTTTCAATGTATTGATTGCAAAAAAGAAGACATCATTATAGATGCATGTAAGTGCTTATGATTATTTTTATCAAATACACATAATTGTTCCTATTAATGTTTTTATTCACTTATTTATATACTTTAAGAAAATGGAAGTATTTCCCTATTCGCATTAGCAAACAAGTATTGAAATCAAACATAATGTTAAAACTACGTAGCCTGATCACAAGCCACATTATTTCTTTGAACCTTGAGAGGCGTCATCCTCGATTTTCATGCTCACATCTATCCTCATGATAATCCAATGACCTGGATTTCCCCTCTTGCAAAGTTTTAGCATATTCATCTTCAAATTCCACTTCTCTTGATATTCTACCTTTCTTCATTTCAAAATTTAGGCATAATCATGTTGAATGAGAGGAAGAAAAGCATTTGATTTACTCTTCCTTATATATCCTCTTTCACCATGGCATCCATCCATGGATGGGTAGGTTTAAATAAATGGATGAATCACCTAGGGATGCAAGAAAAGTAGAAACTATACTGCATATGTTAGTCTCATATGAAGGCATAGAATGTAGGTCAAGACTTTTGGGGAAGAGGATATGTGGAGGTTGAGGACAACACACAAGCTACTAGACTTTTGTGCGAAACTGATATTTTATCCCATTTAACGGGTCACTTATCTTTAAGCATTTACTTGGGTATACATTCTATTTGAGCTCCAAGTTTCTCCTTCTTCCTTGTGTTGTTTGCGTGTATGTGTAGACCTCAAACACCAACATTTGGTATCAAAGCAGATCTCCACTTCATCTAGGGCATAGTGGACATGCATTCTACTATAGTCTTAGAATTGCACGAGAATTGGTGAGCATAATAAGGATGATTAGGGGTTCAAAATATCTATGGTGTTGAAATATTAATATGATATTGTTTTGGCTTCCGAAGGCACTATCATAATGATTGTACAAGAAATACTTTCCACTTGTGCTAGGTTATGGTTTTCTAGTACAAATGACTTGATGTTTGCTACAGGTTGAGTAGAGGTCAATAGGGTATTTATGTTCAATTTCCTGAGATACAATGCATTTTTTGCATCATGTTTTTTAGTCACTAGCTATGGCTGAAAGCAATGATGTATTTTATATGTTGGTTGTTGAGGATAAATTCTATGGTAGTAACTAACCCATTGTGGCATATATGATATATCATGTATTAGTAGCAAATGGGTTGTGGAATATTGTGCGCCATGCTCAAAAACATCCTACTACACTTGTAAATACAGTTTAAGGTGATGCAAATGGCATTGAGGATGATGATCCACAATCTCCTGATGGTGCTTCAATTCATGTTGCACCTACTAGAAAGCAACTTTTTGGTGATGGCATAGAAGCTTAGGCATATACATGTATAGCTTTGTTTACCAAGCATTCCATTATCCCTCACATTCACTCTTGCAAGGGTGCAAAGGACACTTACGATACACTTATAACTTTATACTAGAAAACAAATGAGGCTCATGTTGCTTAGCTCCATGAACAATTGGAAAGGGAGCATTTGAGTAATGGAGATTATATGGATATTTTTTTAAATAATGATTTATGCTGATTAAGTCTTGCTAGATATTTCACTCTTCTAGACTCTTCTTAATAGTCTTTGAGGTTCATACTAGCATGTCTCTTTCACTCTTCCATTGATGATGAAAGTCAATCCAAATGCATTAACATTTGAGGAGTTAGTATCTATTTTTTTGGAGAAGAAAGAGTCCAAAGAATAGGTCAAATATGTGTTTCCGAAATCAAGTTCTCTTAGCTAGTCATAAAGACTAAGGTGAATGGAGCTCATGTGCTAGTAAGCTTAAATCATGGAATGCTACACAATCAAAGGAGGAAGTAAAAGATGAGAAGAAAACGGAAAATTGGAAATAGTTTTGCAAATATTGTAAAGCAATTGATGATGTGATAAAGAGTTTCCCTAAACTGGCTATAAAAGTGGCTAGAATGGTTCTTGGGAAGGCCTCTAAACCTAAAATAGAGTGTGCATCTATGACCAAGCTTATGATGCGTTTATGTTTGAAGTAGGCTCAGATGTTTGTAACTTTGATAGTGGTGCAAACAAACATATTACCTTGTAGTGCAGTTGCTTCAGTTCACTTGAGTGCACCTCTATAAGGAATATCCTCACATGTGCTAACAACTCCCCTTATCCTCCAATGGGAATTTATAAGATATTCTGCTTTGTTGTCACGTTGATTGATGTGTATACAACTAAAGATTAAGGGGCTATCTCAAACACAAAGCTTTGGCATACACACTTTGGTCATCTGAATTTGGCTAGGTTGCTTCATGTGTAGAAACCGAGAACGGTGTCGTCTCTACCCAAAATTGAGGAACCTTGTGAACATGTCAACAAAGGTTGTATTTTGGGCCAAATACATTGTTTCTCCTTCCCAAAAGATGGCTAACTTTGAGTTGCTCATAAATTACAACTTGTTCACAGTGATGTGTCTAGTCGTATGGACACAACTTCATTTTGGAATTACCTTTACTTTGTGACTTTTATTGATGAATTCTTGAGGCATGGATGGGTGTATCAATTGAAAGGAAATTTTGAGGTTTTTATTTGCTTCAATCATTTCCTACTTATGGGTGAAAATATGTCAACACGGAGGTTGGGAACCCTCCATTCTTATCAAGGGATAAAGAATGAGTGTAAAACTCCATACACGCTTCAAAAGATGTATTTGATTGAAGAAACAACATGTCTCTCATGGAAATGATGTGGTGTATAGCCAAAAGTGAGGCTTTACCACATAGTTTCTAGCTTGAGGCTATTATGTGTGCAACACTTAGAGCACTGCAATCAATCACTCCATATGAGCATGTCTTTTGTTTTCTAACATATGCATTAGGGCTTGAACAACAACATAGGAAATTGAATGACAAAGCAATGAATTAAACTTTTGTTGGGTACAATTCTAGAACCAAAGGCTATAATCATTATCATGCATAGACTAAAAAACATTTTGGTTAGCGGTGATGTTGCTGTTGGTAAACATGGAATTCAGACATTATTTCGATTTGCCAAAGAGATGCCAATTAGCTCTAAAGATATGTATGGCATTTTGCTCCCTCTTTTTAAAAGTGGAGAGTCAAGTGATGATCCAAATGATCTCATTTCTTAGACTTTACAAGTTTCAAATAATAATGTAGATCATTACATTTTTGATATAGTTTTGTAAGATAAAAGTTATTGATGAGAGGGATAACAATAGATGAGGCAAAAACTATGCCCCAATGGTTGGTGCAAAATTTGAGAGATAGAAAATTAGATGCACTGCTCACATATCGTACTTGTTCATGTTCTTATATTGCTTCCTTCGCATAATATTTGTATGTAAGTCTTATCTCTAGTCTCTGTGATGAGAATGAGCATGTTTCTTTTAATGAAGCACACATTTTAGAAAATTGCATGGTTGTTATGCAGTTAGAATATAATGTTGTTATTAAGAATGGTATTTATGTGATCTTTCTCTAGGAAATAACTCCATTGCACCAAATGGATATAGAAATTGAAACATAAGCAAGATGGAACAATTAAAAAGGAGAGGCTTTTTTCCAAAGGTTATGCTCGAGAGAAAGGCCTTTATTTTGATGAGGCATTTGCTCTCACATGTCAAATGACCAGTATGCATATTATTTTTTCACTTGCACATCTATTGGTGCAAGAGAATCCAAGCCTACATACTTGGATAATTAGCATGTGTTCCATATAGTCACATATGATCATTCCCTTGTAAAATCAGTTACTTTTACCCATGTAAAAGTGCATACGTTAGATGCACTAATTCCATGAGGAATTAGATGGAATCAAATCTTGCCTTACTTGATGAGAGAATAAATCCTATAGTTTAGGACTTACTTTTAGGTGAGAATTTGAATTTGAATTGAAAGATTGGATCCAACTCAAACTATAAAAGAGCATAAAAGAAACTCGTGGATATGTGAGGTTAGAAGAGCCCGATTATGAGATCATTTTGAGAGGGACTTAAGTGATTAGTGTGATCATCTAATAGACACTTCACTACCCTCACATTGTGCAATTGAATATTGCCAATGACATTGTATTACTATGTGATTTAATACATACACATTGATCATATCTCTACCTCATTTCTCTGCTATGCCATTTTAGAATAGTGAACTTCTCAGAGCTTGTTATCAGTGCGTGGTTGGTGATTTGGTTTAATTTAAAGTGCTATAGAATCATCATACTGTCTACTTTATAGGTACAAAGTTTCATTGTCATTGGTTCTTTTAATCGTAAGATATCTTCATATCATTACTCTCTAGTCTATAGTCTGAAGCACCCCAAAAATGTCAGGCAAGTCTTGTTACTTGCTAAGCATCATTCTCAGTGTGTAGTCCATATGTTTTTATTGAAATAACTCACAATTGGTAGAAATCTAAGTTAGTTAGATAGCACCAAAAGGAATTTGGCTAATTTCTTGCAGGTTGAGAGCACTGTTCATTCTACTAAACATGTGCAATGCCTAAAATAGCAAGTCTATGATCTTGGATCAACTTCCTACTCATCTGTTTTGATCCATTGATTAGTGGATCATGTTCCAAAGCACATAAGTCATTATTTAAGATCATTAGGAAGCTAAAGGGTCCTACTATACTCTCCACCACTTATTGTTGGCTAGTGTGAAGTAGGGTTTTGCAACATCACTTCATTTTTGAAGACTAGCCACCATATCCTCCAACAGTGGTATCAAAGCAACATCAAAGCAAGATGGGAGATGGTTTTCCATCATTCGTTGAAAAATTGGATAGGAACAACTATTCAACATGATAATTAATGATGCAAGCCTACCTCCAAGGAAGAAGCTTATATGGATACATCTCAAGATATGAAGAAATGCCAACATTCAGGAGCAAACATCAGCCCACAAGGGAAGAACAAGAAATTATGACTACATGGTGTGCAAAGGATGCTCTTTCCAGGTCCTATCTACTGAACTCAATATCTGATTTTTTATTCCCTCACATTAGGAATTGTAAGACTTCCCCAGACACCTGGGAAGTACTTTCTTCATACTTCTCATCAAATACAAGAGCTAGGAAGAACCAACTATGGATGGAGTTTACAACCCTGAAAGAACAACCAAAGAAAAGTGTAGCTGACTATGTGACCAAGATGAAGGATGTAGCTGACCAGCTTGCAAGCATTGGAGAGGAGATAGAAGAAGATTACATAGTAAGGTAGATCATAAATGGCATCAAAGCTGATGATAAGTGGGAGTCCTTCACCACAGCAATGGACCTCTTTCTGAATATGCAGATACCTCACCTCAACACTTTGATGGGGCAAATCTTCACCCATGAGACAAAGCTCAACAAGAATGGAGACAACTCTAGAGGTAATCAATCTTCTGCCCTTTATACAGATATAAATAAAAGTAAGGGTAAAGGTAAAGTAAAAAATAATGAAGAAGAGGCTAGTTCCTCTCAAGTGAACTTCACAAGTAGAGGAAGAGGTACTAGAGGAAGGGAGAGAGGAGGAAAGCAAGGCAAGGGGAGATCTTGCAACACTTCACCTTGCAATATCTATGGTCTAACCAATAACGCCACAGAAGAATGCTTCAAGAATACATGGAAATAGAGGGAAGAGGCTTCCATAGGGCGAGCTATTGACAATCCACAAGCAGGTTCAACAATGGAGGAAGTAATTACCATCACAACTACAATCAAGGCTTCAAAAACAACTACCAAGGAGGATTCAAAGGTAGACGTGATTATAACCACTACACAGAAGACCAAGAGGATTGATTATTGATCATATACATGACATCCAAGCAAGGTAAAGATGATGAACACATTTTCTATATTGATTCTAGTTGTTCCAATCATGTGGCTGGAAACGTAGCATTGCTATATGATCTTGAAGAACCTAAAGGGAAGCATGAAGTGAAGACAGGTGATGACACTAGACCCTCTTTTAAGAAAATTGGAAATATCAAGGCTTCTGATGGTAAAATGAACATCTTAAGTAAGGTTTTATATGTGCCAACCATAACAAAAAGCCTAATCAATGATGGGCAGATTGTTGAGAAAGGCTTACAGCTCAGATTCACAAGGCATGGAGCATATGTGGAAGAGCCTTAACAAGGTTTCATGAGGATTGCAAAAGGTGAGAAATTTGGTATACTCTTTACATTTGAAGTTGAAGATACAAAAAATAATGCACTCTTCAATTATATGGATCAAACCCTATTTGAACTAGAGATATGGCATAAAAGGCTAGGTAATATAGGTGAAAGAACACTAAAACAAATGTGTAGGGATCAGAGTGTGCTTGACATTCCAAATGTGTCGAAGCAACACATGATATACAAATGTGGAGCATGCCGATTCGGCAAAGCTCATAGGCAACCATTCAATAGAAAAGGGTACATGTATGAAGACTAAATGGAGCCTGTGCAAACTAATGTGTGGGGTCCTAGCAGAGAGCCATCAATTTCACGTTCAAGGTACTATGTTTCATTTATAGATGATTACAATAGATGAACAATTATTTACTTCATGAAGCATAAAGATGAAGTATTTACTTGTTTCAAAAAGTATTTGGCATTGGTTGAGAACCAAACAGGTAGAAACCTGAAGAGGATCAGATCTGATGGAGGTGCTGAGTACTTCTCACATGAATTTGACTCATTCTTACATGATAGAGGTATAAACAGAGGTCACAAGAGATACACTCTAGAATTAAATGGAGCAATAGAGAGGAGGAATAGATTGATAGTAGAGCCTGCAAGATCAATGTTAAATGAAAAGAAACTACCAAATTACCTATGGGTAGAGGCTATTTCCACAGCCATATACTTGATTAATAAGCTCCCATCCAAATCCTTCCATCCCTACCTCACTTCTCTGCTATGACCATCTCAGAACAGTGAACTTCTCAGAGCTTGTTCGTAGTGCATGGTTGATCATTTGATGTAATTTAAAGTGCTATAGAATCAACATATGGTCTACTTCATAGATACAAAGTTTCATTATCATTGGTTCTCTTAATTGTGAGATATCTTCATATCATTACTCTCTGGTCTATAGTCTGAGCACCCTGAAAATGTTGGGCAAGTCCTGTAGCTTGCTAAGCATCATTCTCAGTATGTAGTCCATCTTTTTTATTGAAATCACTCGTGATTGGTAGCTATCTAAGTTAATTAGATACCACCAAGGGGAATTTGGATAATTGCTAGGAGGTTGAGAGCAGTGTTCATTCTACTGAACATGTGCAGTGACTAAAATAGCAAGTCTATGATCTTCGATCAACTTCCTACTCATCTATTTTGATCCATTGATTAGTGGATCATGTTCCAAAGCACATAAGTGATTATTTGAGATCATTAGGAAGCTAAAGGGGCCTACTACACTATCCACCATGTGTTCTTGGCTACTGTGAAGCAGGGTTTTGCAGCACCACTTCATCTCTGAAGACTATCCACCATCTCCTCCAACAACATCATCACAGTTGCAATGTACATTAGTTGGACAATAAAATTGCATTTTTGAATTGTGAATTATATGAAGAAATGTACATGTTTCAGCCCCACGTATTTGTGTAGAAAGGGCATGAAAACAAGTGTATAGGTTGAAAGAAGCATTATATGGTTCGAAGCAAGCACCATGTGCTTTGTATGAAATGATACATTCCTACTTGATTGTACATGTTTTGAGAATAGTCCTACCAAGAGCACCTTATATGTTAAGCAGTCTGATAATGTAATTTTCATCATGGTTGTATATGTTGATGGCATGTTACTCATTGGTCCTAAGCAAAATTGTATTGCTGAATTTAAGGCTGATATACATGCCACTTTTGAGAAATCACGATTCTTTGCATGATTATTTGGGCATTTAGTTTATGCAAGTTGGTGGGTGAACAACTTTGTCTCAAACAAAATATATGGACACATCATTACAACATTTTGGCCTCGAAGATTGCAAACTTATTTCCACTCCCATGGAAACACGTGTATGAATGATTCTTCATGATGGTGGAGATACTTGATTTTCTTATGCATAATTAGCCCTCATATTTAGTTTTTTATCTTTCAAATGAATAGGTTAATGCATTGCCCAAGAATGAAGCATCCACAGGTGGTTAAGCACATCTTTTCCTACTTGAGTGGTACCCAAATACTTGGATTTCTTTATCCTAAGGTGGATCATTACGACCATGTTTACATGATTTTTCTAACTCAAACTAGGATGGTTGCTATGACACTCATGTTTCCACTAAAGGTCTTTGCTTCTTGCCTAGTAACTTATGCATATCTCGGTTGAGCAAGAACTATCCTATTATGGCCACTTCTAGTTGTAAGGCTGAGTATAGGGCAACTTTCATAGTGAGTGTTGAGTTTGTGTAATTGAGACCCCTTTTGACTAACTTGTGTGTTGGATATTCTTTTTCCACCACCATCTTCAATTGCTAATATATTCTGTATTGTGTTGAGCTCCAAGATTATTCTTCTTCGTTTTGTTGTTCGTATGATTTTGTAGACCTTGAAATAGAACACTTTTCATTTTGGCAAAGTTATCTTACATAACAAAGTCCGGGATGATGTATCTTTCCAAGTGACTCGTTAGCTAGTTTTCTAATGTGTAAATGTATTTGGTGGATATTTTATCTCATTCCTTTATATTTTCTTTTGGATAAGAGGAAAGAACAAGAGATTGTTCTTTGCTTCCATGAGTGTGCTCCTTCTTTCTTGTGGATCTGATGGTTGCTACAGAGTCAGAATATGATGTTATTATAAAGATGTTTCTGAAAGTCACCATGCATACACAATATGATGTTTTTGATGGTTGCTATGCAGCTAGAATATGATACTTCCAAGTTTACGATTGATGCTTCATGGTGTTGGTGATTCTTGATTTACTTATGCATAACTTAGCCTCATATAGAGCTTTCTATCTCTCAAATGAGCACATTAATGCATTTTTGAGGTGCAAAGCATTGTAATATGGTTAAGAACATCTTTTGCCACTTGAGTGGTATGCACGTGTTTGGATTGCTTTATCCCAAGGGGAGTCATTACAGCCATGTTACATGCTTTTTGCCAAAGGTTATGCTCAATAGACGGGCGTTTGTTTTGATGAGACATTTGCTCCCACATGTCAAATAATCAGTATTCATAGTATTTTTGCACTTTTAGCTCATTGTAGTTGCAATGTCTCACTAGTCGTAAGGAGAATCATATTGCTGAATTGAAGGCTGATTTGCATGCCCTTTTTGAGACATCAAGATTTGGGCATTTGCATCATTATTTGGGCATTTAGTTTATGCAAGTTGATGGGGGGAGATATTTTTCTCAAGAAAAATATATGCACACATCATTACAACATTTTGGTCTCAAAGATTGCAAACCTATTGCCACTCCCATGGAAAAGAGTTTATGAATAATTCTTCATGATGTTCAAGATGCTTGATTTATTTATGATGTGGCCTAATATTTAGGTTTTTATCTCTCGAATGAATAGGTTGTATATTATGTTGTGCCCCAACCCTCTTCTTCTTCCTTGTGTCATTCGTGTGCTTCAGTATACCTTGATCTTGAACACTATGGGTGTCATGAACACTAACTTCTCCTCCTCGTTTGATAGAAAGCTTAGGTGATATGCTACAACTATAAAAAACGCTTGTATTGTTCCATTAGGGAACTAAAAAGTGCTATATGGGTGCCCAATAGCGAATTGTACGATAATAAGAAACAAAAATAAAGCATGAGATATTGTAGCCATCAAAATAAAAGAACAGAGTGCGGCTACTCTTGGCATGAGTGGTGTAGTTGGAGTTCCGCTAGTTCATTCCAGTTGCATGGGTGGTTTATTTGTGTAAATTGGCATCTTGACGACCTTGAATGGTTGTTCCCACGTTCACCTTCCCCTCAGATGGACTAGACTTAATCACTAGGCTAGAGCTTATTTCTTTTCTATGAACCTAGAAGAATCTAAAATGGACTTCTTAGAAAACCTTGGCTAGTTACTTTATAAATGTTTACCTAGATGCATGGTTGATTTTGGCAATGAAACCTAGAGCATGATTGCATTGATTGATTACAGTTATATTAATTCTGAGGTGCAGAAACAACCCAAAATACGGTGGGATATCCCTTTGTTTATGATAGAGTGGATTCTCACTATGAAACACCATAAAGCTTTAATAAGGATCTACATTAAAATTATAGCCATTTACATTCATTTGAGAATTATGGGAGTCGCTTCATTCCTACCTTTCCAAAATCCATTATTTACCATGTAACATACCCATCCATTCATTCCTGGGTAGCTCTGTGTCATTATAATCTTATATTCTTTGTTATTTTCTTGTAGTTGTGATATCTTTTTTCTGGATAAAATTGGAGGATTTTTCTCTTTATCTTATTTGCATATCCTTTACTATGATGGAAAATCATGGGTATATCTTGCTAAGTGACTCATTAGATTTTACTAGGTTTGCTCTTGCGTAAATGCATTTGGTAGATATTATAGCTCATTCCTGTACATCTTGTTTGGGATAAGAGGAAAGAACAGGAGATTGTTCTTTGCTTCCATGAGTGTGCTCCTTCCTTTGTGTGGACAGTTTCGAATAAAAAGTCAAGGAGACATTTATTGCTATAAATCATCATGAGACCATTGGTTCAAGTCCATCAATTGGTTTGTGAGTGCTTCCACAAGCCCAAGTGCTTGAAATCCTCATGTGTGCATTGTTGACTTTAATTTAGGAAATGATTATCATTGTTCTTCATTTCTCACTTATCTCTAAATGTATTTAGAGGACTTATACTCGATCGTGCTCAATCATTCCTACTTTCCATTTTCTATAGTTGATTGAGTTACTCTAAACCTTGGTTTATTTGTGCAAATTGGTTTAGTTGTGCAAATTGGAATGTTGAAGACCTTGAATGGTTGTTCCCATCCTAATCCGGATGTCAAAATAGCACAAAGTTTTTCAAAAGATCATGTAGAAAGAGTTTACATGAGGGACCCCTATCCTTCTCCACCAAGAGGGTTTCCACTACGACTTTGATGCCGATGTTGTGAACTTGTTCTCGAAACAAGAGATATAAAGTTTAGTTTCCTTCCCAAGCTAGCTAGTGTTAGCTATTTCATATGCTCATTTGAAACCAATGACTAAATTTTGTAGATTTTGGTTTCTTGCACACAATGTTGACTTATGAATAAGCTAGAAAACTTTCACTTCCATTAGATAAGTTGATGTTCTCAATCAATCTACGATGAATCATGGGCTATCCTCTTTGTACAAAATATGCACACCTAAATCTTGTAGATAGATTCGATTTCCTCTAATATAAAGTACATATTTTGATGGTGCACAATAGCTTCTTTTTGTGGTATGAAATCTCTTGTTCTCTCTTAATATCCATATACAAAGAGATCTACATTTGAGGCGAAGATTCTTATAGATAGTGATGGATGAGAAGAAAGCATCCATAGGTTCTCTCCTCTTCTTTTTCAAGACTTTTAGGTTCTTCTTTTGCAAGGATTCGTCTAACTCAATATTTTACAAGATTTTTAGGTTGTTCATTGTTGACTTTCATTTAGGCAATGATTATCATTGTTCTTCATTGCTTAATCAAGCATTCTCACTTATCTCTACATGTATTTAAACGACATATATTGTGGTCAATCGTTCCTACTTTACATTTTCTATAGTTGATTGAATTACTCTGAATCTTGGTTCCTCGTGTTGTTGTGCACGAATGAATCTCTGGAAAAAATTGGTGACAATTTCTTAAGAATATAGAATCTAAAAGAAGTTTTGGTTGGAGCTTCTCATACTAGTGCTAAATATTCATCCATGGAATTGAAGGTCACAAGATATGCGGAAAGTTATTATGGTATCAAAGTGACTTTAAATAAGTGTTATCTTTTAAAATTAGGTCAAACTACAAAATAATTCCACCTCAACTGCACAAACATACATACATACATAACAATTATGCTCAATCAATATCTAAATTAGAAGCATGTAATTAATTGCCTTCAATTTTACGTTCAGGAGTTGAACGCTTGGGTCCTTGTAATTGAACAACTGACGGAAGGCTACTACTGATATAATGCTGCTTTCATGATGATGATCCATATTTTGAGTAATCCAAGAGTCCATATTTATTTGTCGATGAATGATTTCAGTCATCAGGATGTGGTGGTAATGGCAAAGTTAGCAAAAATAGCTTCTACAAGGACCATTTTCGCATGTTCTCTCTCTCTCTCTCTGTGCGTAATGAGCTATGCTCAAAGAATTGATGAGACACCCATTTTCGCATGTTCTCTCTCTCTCTCTCTCTGCATAATGAGCTATGCTCAAAGAATTGATGAGATGCCGTGATTTTCCATATCTAGCTACGGAAAATTTATAACTCTGCAAAAGAAGTATATCCATAGCAAACATGAAAAAGAAGGGGTGTATTGAAAGTAATTAGAATGGGCCACATAGACATTCAGGGTTGCATAACTTGTGTGATGCATAACTTGTGTTGGAAATAGAAGAATCCATTACATACAGTGTAGTGATCCTCATTAGATGGTGTAGAATTATTGAAACTAGTTCATGTTTGTAAAAAATACAAATGAGATGCATAAGTAGGAATCATGTCATGAAATGAATGAATATGAATGAATATGAATATCATAAATATTATTGATTGAATAGTATTTGTTTGTGGGGATGGGAAGTGACTAAGGGCATCGGCTACACCATTATCTTTGCTAGGTTGATATTGAATTTATATGCTAAAATTTTGTATGAATGAGGCCCATTTGATGTGTCTTTTGAAAATCAATGGTTGATTTAACACATGTTTAATAGCGTGTTGGTCTATTTTGATTAGAACTTCAAAATCCATAAGGTAATGTTTTCAAATTTTTAATGCATGCACAACAACTAAGAGTTCCTTATCATATGTACTATAATTCTTTTCAAAAGGTTTAAGTTTTCTACTTTCAAATGCAATGGGATGATCATTTTGCATTAATACAACACCTATACCTAAACCATTAGCATATGTAACTACATAGAAAGGCTGCACAAAATTTGGTAATTGTAAAACAAGTGCATGAGAAAGTGCATGTTTGAGTTTTTCAAAAGATTTTTCTTGTGCTAATCCGCATGCAAATTTTCACTTTTTCTTCAATAATAATGTGAGTACAAGTTGTAAATAAGAAAAACCTTTTACAAACTTTCTATAAAAACTAGCTAATCCTAGAAAAGAGTGTACATCATTCAAAGATTGACATACATCCCAATCTTCAATTACTTTAATTTTCTTTGGATCTACATGAATGCCTTGACTAGAAACAATATGTCCTAAATACTCTAATTCTTTTTTTGGTAAAAAGAACTCTTTTCAAGATTTGCATAAATTTTGTTTTTTGCATAACAAATTAAAGACTGTTGCTAAATGCTTATCATGGTCATTCTCATTCTCATTATAGACAAGTATATCATCAAAGAAAACAAGAACAAAATCTTGGTAATCAAGCAAAATGTTATTCATCATACGTGCAAATGTAGTAGGTGCATTGGTGAGTCCAAAAGGCATTATGCTCAATCAATATCTAAGTTATGCTCAATCAATATCTAAATTAGAAGCATGTAATTGCCTTCAATTTTACGTTCAGGACCTGAAGTATCTTGGCTTGGGTCCTTGTAATTGAACAACTAACAGAATCGCTTCATGAATCATTTCTCATCTTCTTCTGAAGGCTACTACTGATATAATGCTGCTTTCATGATGATGATGATCCATATTTTTTATTAATCCAAGCGTCCATATTTATTTGTCGATGAATGATTTAAGTCATCATGATGTGATAATGGCAAAGTTAGTAGAAATTTCTTCTACAAGGAGCATTTTTACATGTTCTCTCCCTCTCTCCCTCTCTCTCTCTAACAACAAACTAAGCAATAAACTAACAACATATGCTGCTCTTCAGAGAGCAAACAAACAAACAAGCAACCAACTAACAACATATGCTCCTCTTCAAAGAACAAACTAACAACATATGCAACAAACAAGCAACAAACTAACATAAGTAAACAAGCAACAACCTAATAACATATGCTGCTATTGAGAGAACAAACAAACAAACAAGCCCTTCGGAAGACAAATTAGTTCCACGTTTTTTTTTAATAAAGGAAGTTCGGCTGTGGCCGACTCTCCCGAACTTGTATTAATTAAAATAAAATTACAAGTGAAGGGGACTAGTGCCCACAGGATCCCCCGAATCCCAAAGAGCAAGGGTAGCTTTTACAATGCTTAGATGGAATTACAAAGAAGGTTACCCTCTCATCCCTAGTTTTCTGAGCAATGTGCCCACATTCCACCTATTGGTGCTAGTCCAAGCCTTCACACTTGGCTAGGCATTGAAGAAGCTATGTGCAAACATTTGAAGGATCACATGAACCATTGCTTATAATTTTTTTTAGTAACTATTGTAAAAGTCATTTGACTTGGAAGAATATTGTAAGTCCACATATTTCTTGGAGTTAGGAGAGATAAATCTACGAATTAACTTGGGTGGAATGTCTCCTAACTTGGAGGAGAACTTTTAGGAGAAGCCAAGTTTGAATTCAAATTTAAGCTTGGAGGCAAAACATCTTTTTCTGAGCTTATTGATGATCTTTTGGAGTGGCTAAGAAGCTTACATCTTAGCTCACCTAGATCACTATCATTGGGCATCATTTCTATGCCAATGATCATGTATAACATTGTTCTATAATACATTAGATTATTGATCATATCTATCATCTCTGCTATGTTTACTTAGAATAGTGTACTTGTGATGACCATATCTCAGTGATCCGTCCATCATTTTTCATGTTCTATAGCTTGTTGGAATCCGCTCAAAGTTTACTACAAGCTGTCAAAGTTTCAAAGGATTTTCTTTGACCAATTCGTAGAAAATTGCTTCAAAGTACTCACTAATCATTCTCTACATATTCCCTAAAATATGAGGGGTAAGCTATTGATTGTTAAATTGATTGCTCAGTACATAGTGCATCATTTTAAGTATTTTACTTGGTATCATTAGCTCTCTAAGATAATGTAATACCCCCAAAAGGAATTTTCCTAATTTCTAATGTATTTTCAGCACTGAGCAAAATATCTAGCACGTGTCAAGACGTAAATAGCAAATTTTTTATCACTAGCTAGTTGCAAAGTTATGTGTTTTAATCTAATTGTTCGAAGCATTATCTCTAAAGTACATAGGCACTAATTCGGTGTCATTAGCAAGCTAAAGGAGCCTACAACACAACTCTAAAGTAAAAGAGGGCAGGTACAAAGCAGGGACTAGCAGTACCTACTCATTCTCTTGTGGTATCCATCCATCTCTTCCAACAGTTGTATTAGAGCAAGTTGAGGTAAAATGGGAGATAGTTTCCCTTCTTTTATTGATAAATTAGATAGGAACAACTACCATGCATGGTTCTTGAGGATGAAGACACACTTACAAGGAAGGAGTCTCTATGGATACATATCAGGAGATGAGGAGATGCCCATTTTCAAAAGCAAAGGACAACCTACAAGAGAGGATCTTGAAAGACTCAACTCATGGTGTGCCAAAGATGCATTAGCAAGGTCATATTTACTTAACTCTATTTCTGACTTCCTTCTTCCACACATTAGGAATTGTAAAACATCCCAAGAGACTTGGGATACATTGTCTTCATATTTTTCTTCCAATACAAGAGACAAGAAGAGTCAATTGTGGATTGAGTTTACCACTCAAAGGAAGCAATCCAAGAAAACAAGTAATCAATGGCTGCAAGGTAGATGACAAGTGGGAAGCTTTCACAACTCCCATGGACTTATACATGGACATGTAGATTCCGGATCTTACCACACTCATGGGACAACTCTTTACAATGGAGAGCCATCAAGAGGTAACAACTCTTCTACCCTATACATAGATAAAAGAAAATCTAAAGAGAAAGGGAAAAGCAAAGAGGTTGAACATGAATGTACTACTTCTCAAGCTAACTATGCAAGGAGAGGTAGGAACTCAAGAGGTAGGGGCAGAGAAGGTAAGCAAGGTAGGGGGAGACATTGTGGAGGTGATCGCAATCCGGGTGGATCGGGTCTGGTCGTGGCACACACATGGTGTATGAAGCTAATGAATGTTGGAAGGTTTAAGGACGTGAAAGTGAAATTAATGTTGAGTATGGAGAAGAGAGAGATGTTAAAATGATTATGGGAATGGGAATGTAGGAGTGCAAGTTAGATTTATGAACATGAATGATAAGAATGAAAGAGAACCATACACACAAATCAAATTTGGAAGGAAGAATGGTCCATTGAAGGAGCTTCTTAAACACTTCCAAATTCTAATCCATATGCATAGTCTTATTTGGATGATATGTATGCATGACAAGAATAGATGGAATACTTACACATAAATCAGTTCCGAAAGGAAGAATGGTCCAATATTGGAGCTTCTTATACACTTTCAGAAACTAATCAATATGTATGGGTATGTATGGATTATATGCATGCAAGTGAATTATGATGATAGAGTTTAATCACAAGCTCAATGAAACATCCTCACTGGTTCAATGCAATACTGCAGAGCCTTCTCACACATAGAAGAAAATAGAAGAAATGTAAAAATACTTAAGAGACTGAGAGACAAGAGACAAGAGACAAGTGACAAGTGAGATGAATTAAAAGGATTTGAATTAAGATACATGTATAAGATCGTCGTGATACGTCAAGCTAAGTAGTCTACTGATCAAAGGCGGTTCCGACCCTCAAATCATGACATTTCAACCGAATGTCACACGTAAGAAGATGAGTTCCACTTCATTGAACCTATGTATGTCTAAGCTCGTAAGGTCTAACTAAACAAGTCTAAGACTCATTAAAACCATCTCTAACTCACTCACACGCTCCACCAAGGGTGAATCAAGATAGAGATGCTAGTTTCAAGAGCCTATCCTAGATTGGAGTTCTAACTTAAATTTGAAACTAGGTATTATACTCATACTAGCCCACCTTGGATCCTCACTCGCTCAAACGAGGGTGATCATCTCAAGGAAACCTTAAGCTAGCAAGAGCCCTATGGATGCCTTAAAATGATGCTCTAGGAGTTTGGAGGGGGGTTTATAGAGTTTTTTGAATGAATTTGGGCCCTTGGATCTAGAGAAATCAACTCTCAACCCTAAGATCAACTTCTTTTGATTACAACCATTGGATTTATCAAATGGATGGTTAGGATTGGTTCTTTATATGATATCTAGGGAAAAGGGGAGGAAAATAGGCACCTTCATTCTCCACCATTGGATCTGGGGCTGATCTGGACCGTCGGATCAATGCTGACATCAATTTGGATAAGATAAGCCACTATTTTTGGAGAAACTTTGCATTACTGATCTTTGATCATCAAAAAAAGCTTATCCGGTGAAAAAACTCGTGGATCCTCCTTCCTTTATGCTTTAGTGCATCTCCACCCTTGAATATGAGCTCATCTTGACCGTACAACATGGTTCAATCATTGTTTGCCATGTGGCAATCCTTCAAGCCTTCAATTTTCTTATTCTAGGAAACTGTGGTGACCTTGAAAACTCGATTTTGTGCTCTTTGACCCTTCAAATATCCTTTGATGAAGATAAAAATTTGTAGGGCTATGTTTTGAAAGGCCTCCTTTAGGAATACACAAAAAAAAACTCCCATCTAAATCTCCCTTGTACAAGTTTGACTACATTTGGAAGCTTGCAAGGTGGCATTAAGGTGTCTAGGAAGCTCTGATAGCCTTGAAACTTTGTACAAATATGTAGGCTCATATGATCTTTATACATGCCAAACCATATGCCTAACAAAAATTCCTATACAAGATTTTGTAGGGTCTAAGTGAAAAAATTACATTTTTTACAAAATCCACATGGCATATCAATGTGCTAGAAAATCCGTTTTCATGTGAAATTCGGGCTATAGATTGCCTTTGACAGGATTACAAGTATATGAATTTTCATGTGATTTGGAGATATTGAAATTTTTGCCCTAATTTCCAAAGTTTGAGCAGCTTTGACCGCTACCCTGGATTTGCTCGATTTCTTCCAAAGTTTGCATGTGAACTCCCCTTGACATCCTTGATGCATCTTGGAATTCTCGGGGAATTATGGCTACCTTCACCGAATGTGTTTCCTGTAGGCCTTCATGAGTGAGAGAGGAGAGAAAATCTCGACGACATTCGTCCCCACTAAACCTAGGATTCCTTCGAAAGCGCCACTCTAGTATATGTGAATAACAAAATGTTATAGGCATCAAATTCTTTTATAGGCAAAATACGAAACATGGAAGAAAAAGTTGATCATATGCATGAATGAGTAGGCACTACGACATGAAGCAAAATTTGCACGAAAGAAAGAATTGAAACACGCAACATGAATATGCATGAACAAATAGGCAACATATATGCAAATGAACAAGCAACATTGACAACAAGAAAGGAAACAAACAAGCATCAATATGAAGTGGAAGTGGATGTATTGAGTCGTTTTGAGCATCAGTTCTTCTCATCTTGAAGAAAAATTTGTACCTTTTTCATAAAGCAATCTACCTTAAATACGATTATAAACAAAGATTTAGGATTTTCAAGAGACATCTTTCATCTTTAGCTTATTTTAGATCAACTTCTTTCCTACATAAATATGAATATGCTCTTTCTCTAATAACATGCAAGGAAATCTAACTAAACTCCACTAATGCATAAATCTGCCTATATAGCCCGTGATTTATTCTACTATGCCTCTTTATCTTCCTTTGGCTTGCTCTTTTTTTTTTGATGATGATGATGATGATTCAGCAAATTTATGGTTACGATCACTTTTTTGGGGTGGAGGAAAGTGTAAAGTTCCTGGTAACATGTAGCATTTTTTTTTCTTTTTTTGTTTGATGACAGGGAAAAATTAAACCCAGATACAAGGTACAACCATTTTTGATGACGGAGAACAGTCATTTAAACTCTGATACAAGTGCTATGAGATGGACTAAGGATGTAGAAACATGCAGTAGCAGGAGCTAGGATTTCAACAATTATGCTTTCGATACAGGATACATATGCATGTTTATATATGAAATTCATGTCATCAAAATAAACCTCCAAATCTACATGCCCTATCTTTCCATAATCCTAGATTAGAATCAATTTCTTAGTAGATAAATTACTGCTTAAGATACAATTTTACACAAGTAGAGAAATCATCATTTTCCCTTTTTGACTCAAGTGATGTGGATATGTACTGCAATGCAAAGACTGAAAACAAACATGCATGAAACAAGAATGGAAAAGAAGCAGAATGAACTTGAAAAACAAAAACAAAGCAACATGAACTTGAAAAATTAATGATATTTTATTTATTTATTTTTTATTATTTTGTTTTTATATATATGTTTTATAACATGGATACTCCTGTTTATGAATCGGCTTCATTGTTGTCATCTTCTTCAATGTCCTCATCCAAAATGTACTCATCATTATCACTTTTCTTGAATAGCTTTATCCTTTTACCTGCAATCAAAGTTTTTAGTGCAACACCATTTAATTCACAAAGAGCATACGTACCATTGTTGTGTTCTTTTGATACAATGTATGGCCGAAACCACCGTTGAGTGAGCTTTTTGCGTGCATCATATTGAGACTCAAATGTACTATCATAAATGAGCACCCAATCTCTTACTTCAATTGGCTTAGGACGCAATCGATGAGTTTTATCAAAATAATGCTTATTCTTCATTCTAGATTCTCTTAATTTTTCAACAGCATCATCAAGTCTTAATTTACCTTGTTCTAACTGTTTAATGCGCAAACTCAAAAAATCATCAGTAGACATGTTTTCAAACCAAGGCAAATTTGACCATGCAGAAATATGAGACTGAATTGAAAACAATGGTTTTTGATAGTACATGAGTTCAGTAGGCATATATCCAGTAGTATGTGTGCATGCCATTCTATCTGCCCAAAGTGCAAATGATAAGAATTTACGCCATTGTTTGATGTCACCATTACATGCTTTAGATATGGCTTTCACAATAGGTGGATGCCCTCTCTCTATTTTACCATTGGCCTCTGGATTATATGCAGTAGTGAGAGACAAACGAATACCATGATGTTCAAAGAACTCTTTAGCTTCTCTCGCATTTAACTCTCCACGATCGGCAACTACTTTCTCTATGTACCCAAAGCAACTTATGACATCTTCAAGGAAGAATTTGCAAACAGTATAAGTGGTCTTAGATTGTAGTCCACGTCCCTCTACATGATTAGTTAAGTCTTCTCTTGCAGTACAATGTAACACATTTTGTCAATACATTTAGGCATAGTTACAAGATCTACTACCCACTTGTAGTGAATACAGGGTGGATACGTAGGATGCAATGGATCTCTATGTTTGACTGATGAATGAAGTTGACAAGTAGAGCATGTAGAAACATAGCTACTAATGTCAACATACATCCTAGACCAATAATAGGTACTTCTAATTTTTTCATATGTTCCAAAAAATCCTTTATGACCTGCCCATAATGTCTCATGCATTTCCTTCATTACCTGCAACTGAAGACCTCGTTTTCCTAGGACTCGTTGTGGATTCTTAACCTTACCCTTAGCCTGTCTCCAAAGATAACCATTACATAGGAAAAAGTTATAAGCTCGTTTCCTAATGTTACGGAATCTATTCGTAGTCCAACTAGGTAATGGTTGTAGTGTACTCAGATACTTTCCTATGTCTCTCCATTCATTTTCATACTCAGACTCCTGAAATTTCTCATACTCATATATATGTGGAACATAGTCAACTAAGTTCACATTCTTATTAGATCACTTTCAAGATCATCATCAAATCTAGCTCTTGATAACATATCAGCAACTGAGTTTGACTTACCTGAAATATGAACTAACTCAGGATTTATGAACTTAATATATGAGATCCATCTAAGCATGGCTATATCAGGAGATGAACAATTGGCTATCATTCCAATGAGAGGCAAACAATCAGTCTCAACTTTGACATTTGCACAAATAAAATATTCTTTGTCTGTTTTCAAAGCTGTTACCATACCCCATAATTCGCGTTTGATCAGTGGATATTTTTATTGTGTTCAATTTTGGCACCAAACCTAATTGCATATCTATTCCCTTCACTATCATCTTGACTTATGACCCAACCTATACCAATAGGACTAGTATCAACAGTCAATATAATAGGTTTGTTAGCAGAATAGTCTACATGCTTAAGGATGGGAGCTTCAAGCAATAATTTCTTCAATTTATGCATAGCTTGAGTGTGTTTTTCAGTCCAAATAAATTTTCGTTTCTTCCTCAACAAGTCATAGAGACAATTAGCAACATGAGAAAAGTGTGGGATCCAAATAACATAAAAGATGCAAGTACCAAGAAATCTGTGTACCTCACTCATGTTGTTACATGTTTCAGAAATCTTGCTAATGGCATCAACTTTTTGTGGGTATGGCTTTGGACCATAATGACCACATAAATGTCCAACAATAAGAACCTCGTTGACACCAAAAACAGATTTTTCTATGGAAAATGTGAGACCTACCTCTTCAAATCATTGAAATATTCTTTTACAATTAGAGATATGGTCAAAAACAAATTTATGACATCTAGATGAGTCTAACGTAATGTCCTTTACACGTTCCTCACTCCCTTTAATTGGAACATCATCAATGAATGGCATAATTATATGAGGGATAAAGTCATGTAAGACCATATTCATAGCACTCATCATATGAGCCATAGAATTAGTTGCTGCTTGAGGTAAAGTCACTTGACTCTTAAGCAAAATGTCATCTAAAATCTCCATAGGATCTATTTTTCTCTCAATTTCTGAAATCAAGATGGCTTTAGGTTTTCTCTTTGGTTTCTTTTGTTTTTGCTCATGATCTTGTTTTTGTTCATGTTCTCGTGTTTGGTCTTCAGTTTGTTTTGATTGTTCTTGTTTATCTAAAGGCTTTGGTTTTGTTTTTCTTTGCTTTGTCTTCTTCACTTTTTGTTTCTCCTCTTGCTTTTGTTCATTGGGTTGTGATTCTTGTTTTTTATCTTTGGATTGTGATGTTTCTCCCTGCTCTATGATTGTTTCTATTCCCTCTGAGGTTTGTTTTTGAGTCACTCTTCTTTCACTAGGCTCAACTTCATCTCTTTTTCGGTTTTCTTCTACGTTGGATATGTGAGACATAAGAGATTGATCTTCTATCGGTGACTCCCAAGCCGTTATTCTCCTAGTCTCATCTCGTGCTCTTACTAAAGCCTTAATGGAAAAGTCACCTTCCTTTGTGGGTTTACTTGATTCTACTTGTTGTTCGTCAAGAGCTTCTAGTTTCACTCCTCTAGTTCCTACGTCCGTTATGGTTATATTTTCATAGTGTTTTTTCATTCCTCCCTTACCATAATTTCCTTGCAAAGGTAGCCTAGATCGATAGTCATAGATTTTCTTGTCTATGTCTATTAGTAGTCGTTGCTCCTTAGCAACCTTCAATAGTTCACAATCTCGCAAAAAGTGCTCTAACGAATCACACCAAGGACACCTACGAGGGCCCCGCACAAAACCATTTTGATTTTGAGGATTTTGATTAACTTGTGGTGGGAAATTTTGAAATTGAGGATTTTGTTGATAAGGTATTGCTTGAACAGGATAATTAGGATTTTGATAAGGTAATTGATGTTTTTGAGGAGCTTGGGGAGCAACATGTGGTTCTTGAGGTGCAAGAGGAGCTTCGATAGTATACGATTGATGATTTTGAAAATTTTGATTTTTGAGGATTTTGAAAAGATATCTGAGAAGCTTGAGGATACATGTTTTGATACATTTGAGGATTTTGCACATGAGGATGAGGATTTTGCATGGAAGCATTATGCATTGGAGGAACTTGATATGCTTGAGTAGGAGCTACTTGTGGATTTTGATTGGTAGCTATAACATGTTGATTAGGCTCTTGAAAAGACATTGGATTCATTTGATTTTGGAAAGTTTTCATGTAATTAGATTGTAAAGCATCTATAGTCTTGACCAAATTGGATTGTGTAGCAATAAGACTTTTCATTTTCTTAGTGAGAATTTCCACCTGAGACCGTTTAACTACACTTTTATTTGGCTCTCCTTTAAAACCTTGAGTAGGCTCCATCATTTGAGGAATAGGAGTAGAGTCAAAAAGCATAGCATGGGATTGTTCTTTAACTTGCTCCTTAGTTTGTGGAAGGCTAGCTTGAGGAAGACTAGTTTGCTCATAAAGCATGGATTGTCTTTGATGTCTATCAGCAACAACCTCTACTACTTTACACACTTTTTCCCAATTGTCAGTAAGAACATAACGCTTATCTGGCTCTTCTAGTCGTCGTTCAACTTCCCTATGAGTTTTAGGATGAAGAAGCTTAAGAAAATTGATCACAAGATCAGGTTCCAAAGTTATCTTATCCTCATCAGGAAGTCGTTCATAGCGTCTAATATACTCATTTTTTAATTGAGTAATAGAGCTACTAGGCTTTGGGGAATTGACCCATCGTAAGAATCCATCCCAATTATGTTGGCTATAATCTTCAAGATAGAATTCTTTGAGCATCTCCTTTCTAAAATCACTCCAAGGAAGACTATCATATTGAGTGACATGGTTTATGATAGAGCTATCAACAATTCGTTCAAAGAATGATATCAAAAGATCTTCGGGAAGACCAAAAGTCATAGCTTGCTCTTCAAACAAATCTAAGTAGCTTGTAATGATGATGCCATTGAATTTTCCCTTCTCTCTCAACATAGAAGAGACTATTATTTGGCCTTGTTTCTCAACAATAAGGGATTTGAATCCTTCCTCCATCTTATGTGAATAAGCGAGTGATGCACGATGTTCTAGATCTTTCACAAATGCATTTACTTCATGACGAAGATGTACATGATATTGTGAGAAATCCAGTGCAACACTAAAGAAAGATGATGATGATATGATGAGGATGAAAAATATGAAACAAAAAATATGGATCACAACCTCCCAACAAGATCAGAAGCAAATGCCATGAAGCGTTTCACGTCGGGTTCAAATGTGGAGGTGATAGCAATCCGGGTGGATCGGGTCCGGTCGTGGCACACACAGGGTGTATGAAGCTAATGAATGTTGGAAGGTTTAAGGACGTGAAAGTGAAATTAATGTTGAGAATGGAGAAGAGAGAGATGTTGAAATGATTATGGGAATGGGAATGTAGGAGTGCAAGTTAGATTTATGAACATGAATGATAAGAATGAAAGAGAAACATACACACGAATCAAATTTGGAAGGAAGAATGGTCCATTGAAGGAGATTCTTAAACACTTCCTAATTCTAATCCATATGCATAGTCTTCTTTGGATGATATGTATGCATGACGAGAATAGATGGAATCCTTACACATAAATCAGTTTCAAAAGGAAGAATGGCCCAATATTGGAGCTTCTTATACACTTTCAGAAACTAATCCATATGTATGGGTATGTATGGATTATATGCATGCAAATGAATTATGATGATAGATTTTAATCACAAACTCAATGAAACATCCTCACTGGTTCAACACAATACTGCGGAGCCTTCTCACACATAGAAGAAAATAGAAGACATGTAAAAATACTTAAGAGACTGAGAGACAAGAGACAAGAGACAAGTGAGATGAATTAAAAGGATTTGAATTAAGATACATGTATAAGATCATCGTGATACGTCAACCTAAGCAGTCTACTGATCAAAGGCAGTTCCATCCCTCAAACCATGATAGTTCAACCGAATGTCACACGTAAGAAGATGAGTTCCACTTCATTGACCCTATGTATGTCTAGGCTCGTAAGGTCTAACTAAAGAAGTCTAAGACTCATTAAAACCAGCTCTAACTCACTCATATGCTCCACCGAGGGTGAGTCAAGATAGAGATGCTAGTTTCAAGAGCATATCCTAGATTGGAGTTCTAACTTAAATTTGAAACTAGGTACTATACTCATACTAGCCCACCTTGGATCCCCACTCGCTCAACTGAGGGTGATCGTCTCAAGGAAACCTTAAGCTAGCAAGAGCCTTATGGATGCCTAACAATGATGCTCTAGGAGTTTGGAGGAAGGTTTATATAGTTTTTTGAATGAATTTGGGCTCTTGGATCTAGAGAAATCAACTCTCAACCCTAAGATCAGCTTCTTTTGATTCCAACCATTGGATTTAACAAATGGATGGTTAGGGTTGGTTCTTTATATGATATCTAGAGCAAAGGGGAGGAAAATAGGCACCTTCATTCTCCACCACTGGATCTGGGGCTGATTTGGACCGTCGGATCAATGCTGACATCACTACAAGGAATACGGGCGTATAGTGACAATTAAGGCAACAAAATTTCATCGCTATAAAATTGCAAAATGCATCATAATGAGCGTCGCACGCGGACCGTCGATTAAACAACGAACCAAACAACGTTTTTTGTGACTTGTGGCATGACAGGGTCTGCGATGCTCCCATACAGCATCGCTAACACAACGGTTTTAAATAGCATCGCATAAACGATGCTTTTTGACGTCGCATAAGCGATGCTCAAAACATGTCGCTTATGAGATGCCAACCCGATGCGTAGCATCGCTTACACGACGGTCTGTTGACGGAAAAAAATTAAAACGTGGAGGCTCTTCGATTGACATTTTCACGCATCTGATCGAAGAGCTCTCCAATGTTCGCAATTGCACTGTGCTTACGAGCTGAAGCAAGTATATGCAGAATTGTTGTTTTGCCTAAGCTCTCTCTTATTGTCTCCCTCTATCTCTATTTCTCTCTTTCTACATTTTTCTCTCTTTGAATTCTCTCTCTCTCTCTCTCTCTCTTCTTTCTCTCTTTATTGCAGGTTATTCAAGAAGCTAACCAAGCAAAAAGTATGGCTAACTATTGTAAGTACAATTTCTATTCTTTGTATATCATTTGAATTGTGTTATTTTCATTAGATAGCATACTCACACTTATTGATATGCACTTATACACTTAAACATGATGAAGATGCACTTTCACACATATACACATATACACATGCACATACACACACATATATACACACAGATACATGTGCACATACACTTAGACATACACACATATACACATGCATATGCACAAACATTTCTACAACCACATTAAAAAACTTACATGCATGCATTATTCCATACACACACACACACACACACACACACACACACACACACATATATATATATATATATATATATATATATATATATATATATATATATATATATATATATATATATATATATATATATATATATATATATATATATATATATATATACATACACCACAATAACATATACACAAATACATGTATATGCACATCCACATGCATGCACATTCACATGCATGGACATGGATGCAAATGGAAATGCATCCACATACACATGCATGTGGAATACATATACACATGCATATACATACATTATACAAATATATACACATATATATGCACATACGTATGGACACATATACACATGCACACACACATGCACATACCTACATATACACATATACATGCACATACACACATATACACATAGAGCTACACATATACATGCACATACATATACAAACATATACACATGCACATGCACATACTCATACACACATATACACTTACACATGCACATGCACATACATACATATACATACACATACACATGCGCATACATACATATACACACACATATATATACACTTAGGTACACACATATGAATGAATTATATAATTAAAGTATCAAAACACATATACACATGCACACACACATGCAGATACCTACATATACACATATACATGCACATACACACATATACACATAGAGTTACACATATACATGCACATACATATACACACACACACGCATGCACATGCACATACTCATACACACATATACACTTACACATGCACATGCACATGCACATACATACATATACACACACATACTATCCTAATAGAGAGATGAAATCATGTTCCTTTAAGTTAGAACATGAAGTTCGAGGGTATGCCTAATTATTTTATATATAGCTTTATCTTCGAAGAGCAAATTTTTATCATGTATGTATGCATATGTGTGTGTATTCATGTGTATTATATGTATACATATGTTAGTATGCATATATATGTATTTCATGTATATGCATGTGTTTGCATGTGTGTGATATATGTATACATGTGCTAAATATGCATATGCATTTATGTAAAATATTCATGTATTCATGTAATATATGCAAGTGTTTATAATTGTGTACATGTATATATGTATATGTTTCTATGTGTAAATATGTACATGTAAATATGTATGCATGTATATATATGTTTATGTGTGCATGTAGGCATGTATATGTGATGTGTACATGTATATATGTATATATGTCTATTTGTAAATGTGTACATGTAAATATGTATGCATGTATATATATATATATATATATATATATATATATATATATATATATATATATATATATATATATATATATATATATATATATATATATATATATATATATATATATAAGGCATGTATGTGTGATGCATAATATATCTACTCCATTTTATATTTATGTATGTGTATCTACATGATGTGTATATATCTTTATATATATTATGATCCTCGTTGATTCGAGTAGCTATATATAGAGGCATAAGGTTGGGAGGAGAGACATCTCTCTAGTAGGACGTCAGAGGAATAGATGCAATGTTTACATATACTTCAAACATATGGCTAAAAGGTTGAATTAGAGTTTTTAAATTAGGGGTTTTAAAACCCTAATATCAAAATTAGTGTTTTCAATTTAGGATTTTTGAAATAGGATTTATTTATTCATTTATTTATTTATGTGTATGCATGTGTTGTGTATGTATGTGTATCTATATGTGCATATGCATGTGTTGTGTGTGTATATATGCATGTGTATATGTATATATGCATGTAAATATGATTTTATGAGTCTATGTGGGTGTACATATGATTATGCATGTGTATGTGTATGTGAGTATGTGTACATGTATGTGAGTATGTGTATGTGTCTATGTGTATTCATTATATGTGTGTAACTGCATGCATGTGTATGTGTGTGTAAAAATGTGCATGTATGTGTGTGTATGTATAAATGTGCATGTATGTGTATATGTGTGTAAATGTGCATGTATGATGAATATGTGTGTGTATGCGTGTATTTGTACCTCTAGTGTCACTCTTTTCTCTCTCTTTCTCTCTCTCTCTCATATACATACATACATGCATAAACACACATACTCATATCCACATATATATACATAAAAGCAGTGCATACGGTGCATTATCGCGACGATGAGCCATAAGTGTCCGCATCTCTTTTAGACACCACTTAAGCGACCATCCTGTCCCAAACTCTGTCTCAAGTGAACTAAGTACGTATTTTTTATCCCTCTCATAATGCTCACTACAAAAATAAAAAAAATAATGTAAATAAAACATAAGATATTTATTGTAAAATTTTTACTTACTTCCACGATAAGTGGACAAGGCGCAGGTAAGAGTCGCATAGTGCCCGCATTCTTCTCTTGAACTCCAATCCATTCCCTATGTACACAATGTTCCCCTCTGGCTCTATATCACACTCTAGTCCTAAGGTGCCTATGCATGTCCTCATAGGCAACTCTGCTCTGCTATCACAATTTGGAGGTGGTATAGGTGTCTTGAAAATAGATAGATAAAAATAAATAAAAATATGTGCTCTAATATCATTAAAAAAGTTTATGAAAAAACACATATCTATGAGCAGATAGCTCTCTTCCTGCATGTGGAGCCGCAGAAGAGCCCTCCTCTGATCGCTGGGTAAGCATCTGGATCGTATAGTCAAGCTCCTCATCAGACATCTCTGAGTAATCACACATGATGGCCCCTAGAGTATCAGATGGAACTCTTGCTCTCATAAGACTTTTTATGAGAGTGAGTTTCGCCTTTCTCTCTCTATTAGGATCCATAATACCTAACATATAAAATAAAATGGTTAGAAATCAATATATATATACGTGTACATATGTATGTGTGTATGCATTAAGCATGTGTATGTATGCATGTGTGTGTGTATGTGCGTGTATGTGTGTGCGTCTATGTGTATGCATGTGTATGTGTGTGTATGCATCATTATGTGTGTATGTGTCTATGTGTGTATGTGTGTGTGTATATGTGTGTGAGTTTGTGTGCATGTCTATGTGTATGTGTGTGCGTCTATGAGTGTGTATGTGTTTATGTGTGTGTATGTGTCTATATGTGTGTATGTGTCTATGTGTGTATGTGTATGCATGTATGTATGCATATGTGTGTGTATGCATTATGTATGCATTATGTATGCATATGTGTGTGTATGCATTATGTGTGTGTATGTATGCATGTATGTATGTATGTATGCATATGCATATGCATTATGTATGTATATGTATGCATGTATGTGTATGTGTGAGTATGTCTCTCTATGTGTGTGTATATGCATATATGTGTGTGTATGTGTGTGTATATGTGTTTGTATGTGTGTATGCATGTGTATGTGTGTGTGTATGCATCATTATGTGTGTATGTGTCTATGTGTGTATGTGTGTGTGTATATGTGTGTGTATGTGTGTGTGTGTGTCTATGTGTATGTGTGTGTGTCTATGAATGTGTATGTGTTTATGTGCATGTATGTATCTATGTGTGTGTATGTGTCTATGTGTATATGTGTATCCATGTATGTATGCATATGTGTGTATATGCATGTGTATGTGTGTGTATGCATCATTATGTGTGTATGTGTCTATGTGTGTATGTTTGTGTGTGTGTATGTGTATGTGTCTATGTGTATGTGTCGCTATGCGTCTATGAGTGTGTATGTGTTTATGTGTGTGTATGGTTCTATGTGTCTGTATGTGTCTATGTGTGTATGTGTATGCATGTATGTATGCATATGTGTGTATGTGTGTGTATGCATTATGTATGCATTTGTGTGTGTATGCATTATGTATGTGTATGTAAGCATGTGCATTATGTATGCATGTAAGTATGTATGTATGCATATGTATGCATGTATGTGTATGTGTGTGTATGTCTCTCGATGTGTGTGTGTGTGTGTATGCATATATGTGTGTATATGTGTGTGTATATGTGCCTGTATGTGTGTATGCATGTGTATGTGTGTGTATGCATCATTATGTGTGTACGTGTGTGTATATGTGTGTGTATGTGTGTGTGTCTATGTATATGTGTGTGTATCTATGAGTGTGTATGTGTTTATGTGTGTGTATGTGTCTATGTGTGTATGTGTCTATGTGTGTGTATGTGTCTATGCATGTGCATTATGTATGCATGTAAGTATGTATGTATGCATGTTGGTGTAGGGCAATCAACAATTGATGTTTTGATGAAGAATTGAAGTCAAGGACTGAAGAAAAGGTCAAGTTATGAAGCATGAAGGAAGTACATATCCAGAAGATGAAGATGTGTACACATATGTACATTAATTCAAAGATAGTTCACTTATACTTTTGTATAGTCATGAGCTTGTAAATATTTGCCTATATATACAAGGGAAAATGTCGGGGAAAATATGAGAGAGTGTAGAATACAAGAATTGAGAAGTTTTAGATGTGATTAGACACTTGAGAAGTGTGAAGATTAGCTCTCTCATCTAGATGTAAAGTTTTCTAGTAATGGAAGAAAAATTGCACCCGATGTTTCTGTGCATTCTCCTTCTGTGCTTGATTATTTCAAGAATCCTTCTGTAGACATCTAAGTCCATAGTTAACGAGTCTATGGTTAAAGTTTGAGAGCCTAATTGAAAACAGGCTGTGAGAATTATGAGTAGGAACATTCATATGTGAAGAAGTGTTCACTGTTTTCTGAAACAAGCGCAATCTTGATGGTCAAAGATTTGATCATTTCTCCGTGCACAGGTTAAAGTTTTGTACAAATGAGGAGTCAAAATCTAATTAGAAGGTAAGCCATCTATGGATAAAAGAATTTGCATAAACAGGTTCTAGATTGAGAGAACCAAGAGTTAGAAGTTATAGGTGTCTGAATTGACTTCTTAGAAGAATAGTTTTAGACATAGGTGACTTGTTAAGTTCATTTCTCAAGATCTACTGAGTCTTTTGGAATGATTTAACTTGGAGAAGGTGCGCAAACTATAGGCAATACATTATGCAAAGTTTTTAAAAAAACTTTTCACATTTGATTAGTCAATGAGTCAATAAAGTGTAGCACACTTTTCTGTGAAATGACTTTCTTCACAGTCAGCTTAAATCTTGAGAGTTTGGTGCTTGTCTTCCAAATTGGTGAAGTTTTTGAGTTACTCTTGATATAGAGGTGCTCTAAATTCAAGAGTAGCTTGTTCTTTTGGAGATTAACACTCTCCATCAGTGGTATCAGAGCGAGAAGCATCAAAATTGAAGAAAGGAGGACCCCGACTGTTGCAGTTGTAAAGAAATCAATACTTGAAGGTTCAAAAGGTGAAAGCTCAAGAGCAAAGCTTGCAAATGAGGCCATACGACATCAAGGAAGACAAAAGGAGTATCATTCAAAGTAAAGGTACATCTATTACTCATAAAGTTTGAAGAATTCAATACACAGGTGAAGAAAGGATGGGAGATTCTCTTCAGATAGAGAAGTTGGATAGAGAGAACTATCCAGCATGGTCAATGAGGATGGAAGCTCATCTTATGAGCAAAGACTTGATAGGTTATATCAAAGGTGAAGAAGAAAAGCCTCAGTTCAGAGATCCTAGTGTTCCAACTAGGGAGGAATTATCAGATTTGAAGACTTGGATGAAGAGAGATGCACAAGCCAAGAGCATTATCTATATGGGAGTCAATGACTACTTGCTACCTCACATTAGAGGTCTTGAAAGTGCAAGTGATATATGGAATGCTTTGGAGGAGCATTTCCAAAACACCACAAAGTCAAGGAAGGCATCCTTGTGGGCAGAATTTACCACATTCAAGAAGAAGGCCTCTCAATCCATCTTAGATTATGTAACAAGAGTGAAGGACATTGCAGATGCATTAGTAGCAGTTGATGAAGATATTGAGGAGGATAAATTGGTAAGGCAAATCCTCACAGGTTTGAGAGGTGATGACAAATGGAAGCCATTCATTTTATCTACTGAATTATCACTTGATCATTTTACTCCTGACTTAAATCAGTTGCTAGGACATATGTTAACCTTTGAGCAGGATGTCAAAGGTGAAGGTGATAAAAGTGTAGGTCATGCAATGTATTCAAAGGATAAGAAGAAGAATAGCAAAGGAAAGCAACAAGCAAATGAAGATGAAGGTACAACTAGCCAAGCTAACTTCCTAAGAAGAAGAGGAGGTGGCAAAGGTAGAGGAAGAGGCAGGAGTAATAAAGATGGAGTCAAGGCTTGCTGGATTTGTGGTAAGACAAATCACTTAGCTAATGATTGTTGGCATAATACTCAGAGTAATGGTGGATATAATGAGAATTTTAAATCAAGAGGAAGAGGTGGCAGAAATCAAAGAGGTAATTTCAAAGGTAGAGGTAGTAGAGGTTACTTTGGAAGAAATGCAGGTAGAGGATTCCAAAGTCAACAATACAACAATACCTACTACAATTATGCTTCAGATCAGAAGGAGGATTCAACATTGATAATGAATGCAACTTGTGAAAGGAAAAGTGAAGATCAAAGAGTCTTCTACATTGACTCAGGGTGTAGCAAACACCTGAGTGGTAACATAGCTTTGATGACTGATTTGGAGAATAAGGTAACTAATCATGTAGTTCAAACAGGTGACAATACAAAGCACAATGTGAAGTCAATTGGATCAATGAAGGCCAAGGATGGAAGTACTCTCTTGAGTAAGGTTTTGTATGTTCCTACAATTCCTAAGAATCTGATAAGTGTAGGACAAATTGTTGAAAAAGGTTATGAAGTTAGATTCACTAATGAAGGAGTCTTTGTGGAAGACCCTAGCAATGGGTATAAACAAATTGTTTCAGGGAAGAAAGAAGGAAGATTGTTCACATTGAAGATTCAAGGTAATGTTGGTCATGCCTTGTTCACTTATGGAGGACATAAGATCTCTGAGTTAGATCTTGGGCACAAAAGGCTTGGACATTTCAATGAAAGAGGAATCAAAGATATGGTTAACAATGGTTCAGTGCTTGGTTTGCCTAATGTTGCAGGTCAACATATGACATACAGATGTGAGGCATGTTAATTAGTTAAGGCTCATAAGCAATCTTATTCCAAGCATGGTTTTATCTATTCAGAGAAGCTTGAATTGCTACACATAGATGTGTGGGGACCATCAAAGGATTTTCAGTATCAATGGTTCAAGGTATTATGTGGTTTATGTTGATGATGCTACCAGATTGGATCACAATCTATGTGATGAAAGATAAGTGAGAGGTATTCAATACATTCAAACATTATCATGTGTATGCAGAGAGAATTACAGGTCATAAGTTGAAGAGACTAAGGTCAGATGGAGGGGGAGAGTATTTCTCTAATGAGTTCAGTGATTACTTGTGGAATGCAGGTATAAAAAGGGAAATTACTTGCAGGTACTCTCCTCAACAAAATGGTGTAGCAGAAAGAAGGAATAGAACTCCTATTGAGTTTGCAAGATCCATGATGAAGGAGAAAAATTGCCCAAATTACTTGTGGGCTGAGGCTGTAAACATAGCTACTTATTTGGTCAATAGATTACCATGTAAAGCTTTGCACGGTATGACACTATATGAAGCTTGGTGCGGTAAGAGACCTACTCTAGATCATTGCAAAGTATTTGGATGCTTGGCATATGCATATGTGCCATCACAATTGAGGCATAAGTTGGAACCTAAAGCTGAAAAATATGTGTTCATTGGATATGATGATAAGCAGATGGGATATAGGTTGTGGAGTCCATCTACAAAGCAACTCATTGTGTCAAAGGATGTTGCATTTGATGAGCAAGGTACTTGGTATGCAGGTACAATCAATATTTATGAAGGTGATGAAGAAGTTGTGAATCAAAAGAAAGGTAAATCAAAGATTCAGATATTTGATGAAGAGGAGAACAATGAAGTACAGGTTGAAGTTGAAGAAGTGCCAAGATTTGATCCAGAATGTGATGAACAAGAAACCTCAAGAAGGGGAGAACTTAGAAGGTCAACAAGACATAAATTTCAACTACAAGGTATAGCTATGACACTTCTTTTTTGGCTACCAAAGATTATGCTTATATGATAAAGACAGATGAAGACCCTTCTACATATGAAGAGGCAAAAGGTAAGGAAAATTGGGAGAAAGCTATGCAGGAAGAGTATGATGCATTGATGGAGAATCAGACATGGGATTTGGTTCCTAAACCAAATAGTCAGAAGATCATCGGATGCAAATGGGTCTACAAGACAAAGAGGTTTGCAGATGGAAGTGTGTCTAGGTATAAAGCTAGACTTGTTGTTAAGGGTTTTGCTCAGACATATGGTATAGATTATGATGAGACCTATAGTCCTGTGGCAAAGATGACAACCATCAGGACACTCATAGCCATTGCTGCATGTAATGGTTGGAAATTATGTCAATTAGATGTGAAGAATGCTTTTTTAAATGGTTATATTTCAGATGATGTTTTCATGGAGCAACCAGAAGGATGCAGAGATGGAAGGTATCCAGATCATGTGTGCAAGCTCAAGAGAGCTTTGTATGGCTTGAAGCAGGCCCGAAGGGCATGGAATTATAGAATTGTGAAGTTCTTGAAAGAACTTGGTTTTCAAGTATCTAAAGCAGATAGTAGCTTGCTTGTCAAAGCAAGTGATGATGGGTTCATTTATATGTGCATATATGTTGATGATATAATTCTTACAGGTACATATGAGAAAGGCATTCAAAGCCTAAAGAAGCAAATGGAGAAAGAGTTCAAGATTAGTGACTTGGGAGACTTGTCATATTTCTTGGGCATGGAGATCTCATACACTCAACATGGGGTGTATGTAACTCAAGAAAGGTATTTGAGAAACTTGCTGATCAAGTTTAAGATGAATGATTGCAGGGTAGCACCTACTCCAATGGAGGTGAATCACAAATTGAGCAGATATGGAGGAGAAGAGTTCAAGGATATGAAGCTATATCAGAGTTTGGTTGGTAGTCTGATCTATGCTACATTAACTAGGCTTGACTTGTCATATGCAGTTGAGTATTATCTCAATTCATGCATTGTCCTAGGAAAGAACATTGGATTGCAGGACAAAGAGTGTTGAGGTACATTAAGGGTACACTCAAAGAAGGTTTGTATTATGGTTTTACATGAGATACAAACATCAAGATCTATAGTGATACAGATTGGGCAGGTAATCCTGATGATAGAAGATCAACATATGGATACTTGTGTTATGTGGGAGATAAGTTAATTTCATGGTGTAATGATTTGATAGCATTGATAGATGGGGGAAGTTATCTGTAATAAGACTCATCATCAATGTTTGTGAATGAGGAAAATCCTATGAAGTGAAGTGAGACATCCATAGTGCATAGCCATCTACTCATCAGCCTTGAGCTTCGATACATTTTGTTTTATTTAACTCATCACTTTTGAAGTTATGAAAACTCACTTTTGTAGGAAAATTTCAAAGTTCATATTCATGTTGTGTGTGATACCAAACTGAAGCTTAATATGTTTTATCTTTCACGAAAATTCATATCTTGAGAATGTGAAGTAGAAATGTGAGCCATCATGTATATATATCGAAGCCCTAAACATGCATGTGCAATGAAATCTTTTGTATTGAGAAACTACGAATGGTATACGTGGCAAGTAGACATATGTATTTCGCATTTATCGCTAGAACATGTGACCTTGTTGTTTAAACAAGGAGAGTGTGAAACAAGTCATAATAATAACAAAAAACGATTAAACAAATCAAATCAAGAAAAAGAAAAACGGAAAACGAGCGCACAATGATTTAAAACTAAAAATTGGAAAAGGTGCAGACGAGAAAAAGAAAAAAAAAGCATGCATGTGCTTGCACGGAGAGCTAAAAACGGAGGGTCAAAGCGAAGGCTTGAGATTCGGGGGGTGCATAGTTCAGATGGATAAAAATAGGAGAGAGATCATGCAAGTACTAGGGGGGGGGATCATGCGTAGAGGTAGATATGGAAAAGAAGGAGGTAATATTCAAAGATTATCTGTCTGTCACATGGCACAGGTTCAAAAGTTAGACAAAGGAGAAAGACGTTGTGATGTAGCGAAGAGCACCATCCGCACGATGATTGAGATAATAGGTGTTTGCACACAACGAAACGCAAAGATTATATTGAAGAGTTGCGCAATATACAGAGAAAGCTTCTGTTGAGAGTCATCAACTTTGCAAGAAGAAACTATACACGTTTAGTACAATGAAATGCAAGGCCAAAGTCTCATACTGCCAGAAGATTTGAGCGATGATGATGAACTCTGTGAACACATATGAAGTGTTCACATACAACAATAATGCTTGAGAAGCATGGTGAACATTGAAATATTTATTTTTCTACGAGAGAGGATTGTGAATGAAAACAATTGCCTTTATACATGACACAAGGCAATCATTCGTAGACCATCACTATCTGCTCTGAGGGATTCAATGTGCAGCTTTTGGACCCATGATATGTTCATTTGCAGCTACAAACTTTCCATCATCCTTGCATGATCGGTGGAGTGGATCTTTCTCTCTTGTTCTTTCTTTTCTTTAGCTTATAGTTATTTTCTGAAGCGTACTCATCATACTACTAACAATTTATTGCCATTTCTTTACTTATCTTTCTGAACCCCTTTCACAACAGAGATGCTATATAGATGTAGATTTCGCTTTATTGCACTGTGGGCACACATGCATATAGTCCTCCGCTTTATTCAATGTCTAATTAATGAAAGACATGGACAAAATTGCACTCATTTGGATTGAGCTACCGCCCAACAAAAGTGAGATGATCGAGTTGATCAGGATTATGAAACAAACGATAGGAATCAATAGTGGCATGTATCTCTGTCTCACGTAGTTTGTTTATCTATTGGCGAGGAAATTTGTATATGAAGAATCATATTTTATCTGTTTGTTTCACGTACTTTTCATGTCTGCATGTACGTTCATTTCTTGCAGACTTGCATGTTCCTTTGGAGACATACAAATATGCGTAGAGGTACACAACAAATGATTATTTAATTCCAAAATCTGTATTAGGTTTGAGTTCATGAGAAAAAAAGTAAAGTCAACTGATGATAAAGTTCATAAACGAGAAAGACGCATTTCCCAATTAATTACAAGGGAGAATGGGTGGAGCCTCTGAGAGAAAGGTAATGAAGACCAACGTTTTTGTTTTTATGCTTAAAGTCCAAGATCGGAATTTCTTTGTTGTAGCTTCTTATTTGATCGAATCTCTTAATCAATTGGAGCTAATCGTGGAACGACACCATGCGCTACGGTGAACAGTGCTGTGTTGACGAATACAACTTGGAAAGTGTACAAATGATAAGAGAGATGTGTTTGCTTGACCTCTATTTGCCGCTGATTCTAAAGATGATATTGAGGTTGAATCTGATATATAAAAGCGCTTAATAGAGTCAAACATGGAGCTATTGATTGTACTTCTTACGAAGGAATTGTGTATTGCCTGATAATTGTATCTGAATATTATCTCCCATGACTTGGCTTATTGGGAAATTGTTAGCCAAAGTTTGCTCTGTTTTTCAACAATATGCATGGCTTACAAGGATTTATATTTGAGAACATTCTTAGTCCTAGTTTATGTGCTTTGATTCACATCAGAACTACTACGGCTCCAATCTATCTCCTTGCAACATGGACAATAACAACTATTATAAAATATGCATCAGATCAGAAGGATGACATGACTCATCTTGAGTGGAACACACGAAGCAATATGAGAAGATAAAAGGGTATTCTATATTGACTCAGGATGTAGCAATCATCTGAGTGGCAATATATCATTGATGACTGATATGGAAGCAAAGTGAGGTGACATACAATTCAAACAAGAGACAAGACCAAGCATAAAGTGGAAAGCATTGGATCATTGAAGAAAAAGAGTGGAAGCACACTCTAAAGCAAGGAACTTTATGTTCCTACTATTCCTAAAAACTTGATAAGTGTAGGACAAATTGTGGAGAAAGGGTATGGAGTCAGATTCACAAATGATGGTGTTTATGTGCAAGATCCAAATCAGGGATATAGAAGTATCATTACAGGTCAAAAAGAAGGAAGGCTTTTTACTCTCAAGGTCCAAGGTAATGTGGCACATGCATTGTTTACTTATGAACATCAAAAGATGTCTGAGTTAGACCTATGGCATAAAAGGTTAGGTCATTTTAATGAGAGAGCCATAAAAGAAATGTCAAAGAATGATGTAGTGCTAGGATTGTCAAATGTTGAAGCTCAACACATGGTATATAAGTGTGAAGCTTTTCAATTAGGTAAAGCTCACAGATGTTCATACAATAAATAAGGATACAAGTATTCAAATATGCTTGAGTTGGTTCATACACATGTGTGGGGTCCTTCAAGGGACTATAGTATAAATGGATCCAGATATTATGTGTTGTTTGTTGATGATGCAACAAGATGGATTACACTTTATGTAATCAAGGACAAATCTGAAATGTTCAAGACATTGAAGCATTATCATGCTTATGCAGAAAGGATTACAGGACAAAAGCTCAAGAAATTGAGATCAGATGGAGGGGGAGAATATTTTTCTAAAGATTTTAATGATTATTTTGTGGAATGCAGGTACAAAAAGAGAAGTAACTTGTTGGTACTGTCCTCAACAAAATGGAGTTGCAAAAAGAAGAAATAGAACTCTTGTAGAGTTTCCAAGATCAGTGATAAAAGAGAAGAGTTGTCCCAACTACTTATGGGCAGAAGCCATAAATTCTAAAACATATCTTGTGAATAGAATACCCCGCAAAGCTTTGGATGGTAGAACACCTTATGAAGCATGGTAGGGTAAGAAACCTATTCTTCATAATTGTAAGGCATTTGGATGTTTGACATATGCTTATGTTCCTTCTCCATTAAGACATAAGTTAGAACCCAAAGCAGAGAAGTATGTGTTTATTGGGTTTGATGATAGACAGATGGGATACAGATTGTGGAGTCCATCCACAAAGCAATTTCTTATTACAAAAGATGTTAGGTTTGATGAACAAAGCACATGGTATAGAGGGTCAAGTAATGATCATGCAGATTTGAAGAAATACAAAGGAAAGGGAAGACAAAAGTAAAGGTGTATGAAGAAGATATTGATGATGATGATTGTAAAAGTAAATTGCAGGGCAATGATAAAGATAAGCCAAGATTTAATCGAGAATCAAATGTGGCTGAGACTTCAAGAAGTGCAGAGGTGAGAAGATCTTTGAGAGAAAGAAAGGAACCTATTAGGTATAGTTATGATACGTCTTTCTTAACAACAAAACATTATGCTTATATTGTGAAGACAGAAGAAGATCCAACCACATATGAAGAAGCTAAAGGAAAACACAACTGGGAGAAGGCAATGCAAGAAGAGTATGATGCTCTACTTGAGAATGAGACATGGGAATTGGTGCCAAGACCAAAGAAAGAGAAGGTAATTGGATGTAAGTGGGTGTATAAGACAAAGAGGTTTGCAAATGGTGAGGTGTCTAGGTATAAAGCTAGACTTGTGGTTAAAGGTTATGCCCAAACCTATGGGGTAGATTATGATGAAAGCTTTAGTCCAGTTGCTAAGATGTCTACAATTAGAACCCTAATTACTATTGCTTCTTGTAAAGAATGGAAGTTGTCACAATTAGATGTGAAGAATGCATTTCTGAATGGATATATTGTAGATGAGGTATACATGGAGCAACGAGAGGGTTTCATGGATTCAATTGGATCAGATTATGTATGTAAGCTCAAAAGAGCTTTGTATGGCTTGAAGCAAACCCCAAGGGCATGGAATTATAGGCTTGTTAAGTTCTTGAATGAATGTGGATATTAAGATTCAAAAGCAGATAGTGGCCTGCTAGTGAAGGCAAGTGAAGATGGGTTCATATATATGTGTATTTATGTTGATGATATTATTGTCACAACTACAAATGCTCAAGGAATCAAGGAGCTTAAGAAGCAAATAGAGAAGGAGTTTAAGATAAGTGATTTGGGAAACTTGTCTTATTTCTTAGGACTGTAGATTATGTATACTCAACATGGAGTATATGTTACACAAGAGAGATACTTGAAGAATCTTCTAATCAAGTTCAACATGAAAGATTGCAAGCCTTCAACCACACCATTGGAGGTAAATCATAAGTTGAGTAGATATGGAGGAGAAGAATTTAATGACATGAAGAAATATCAGAGTTTGGTAGGTAGTTTGATCTATGCTACCTTGACAAGATCAGATTTATCATATGCAGTTGGTATCTTATCAAAATTTATGCATTGTTCAAAGAAAACCTATTGGATTGCAGCTCAAAGGGTACTTAGATATATCAAGGGAACTATAAGTGAAGGTTTGTAGTATGGTTTTACTTCTGACACAAGAATCAAAGTGTTTAATGATGCAGATTGGGCAGGTAATTCAGATGATAGAAGGTCTACTCATGGTTATCTCTATTATATTGGAGATAAGTTAGTTTCTTGGAGCTCAAAGAAGCCACATATAGTTGCTTTGTCATCCACAGAAGTTGAGTATAAAGGACAATACTCAACCAAGTATGTGGCTGTATTTACAGCCTCTACCCACAGATAATTAGGACAATTCTTCTCTTTCATCATTGATCTTGCAAACTCAACAAGAGTTCTATTTCTCCTTTCTGCTACACCATTTTGTTGAGGAGAGAACCTACAAGTAACTTCTCTTTTTATACCTACATTCCACAAATAATCATTGAATTCATTTGGGAAATACTCTCCCCCTTCATCTCACCTTAACCTCCAGAAACAGTTGGAGAGTGAGCACATGAATGAAGGTGATTCTATGGACAGTTTCCTAACAAAGATCAAAGACTTGAAGGAACAATTGATTTCTGTTGATGAGTTTTTACCACATAGCTCACTTGTGCAGACCGTTCTAAATGGTCTTCCTAATTCATATCAAAGTTTTGCTTCTTCTCTTTGGTTCATTCATATCACCTTAACCTCCGGAAACAGTTGGAGAGTGAGCACATGAATGAAGGTGATTCTATGGACAGTTTCCTAACAAAGATCAAAGACTTGAAGGAACAATTGATTTCTGTTGATGAGTTTTTACCAGATAGCTCACTTGTGCAGACCGTTCTAAATGGTCTTCCTAATTCATATCAAAGTTTTGCTTCTTCTCTTTGGTTGATGATGAAGGCAATCCAAATGCCTTGTCATTTGAGGAGTTAGTCTCCGTTCTGTTGCAGGAAGATCAGTCCAGGCGGAACATGTCCATTATGCATGTTGCAAATCAAGCTTTCCTAGCTAGTCAGAAGGGCAAAGGAAAATTGAGCTCTTCTACTAGTAAGCAGAAATCTGCAAATGCTGCACATTCGAAGAACCAAGACAAAGATGAGAAAAAAAATAGAAAAGCAGAAATTGTTTTGTAAGTACTATAAAGGTAATGATCATATCATAAAGAACTGTCCAAAACTGGCTACGAAAGAGGCAAAGAAGAAAGAGGCTGGAATGGTTGTTGTAGAAGCCTCTACACCAAAAACAAAGTCTGCTAATCTTGTGCAGGAAGAAGAATGGACGTTTACTACTGTTTGCAGTTTTGACCCATCTTCTCATGAGCACTGCATGTCTGCAGTAGATTCAGATGTTTGGTACTTTGATAGTGGGGTGATCAAACATATTACCTCGCAGTGGAGTTTCTTCTCTTCATTCGAGCCTGCCCCTACAGGTAATACTATTACATGCACCAACAACTTGTCTTATCCTGTTATGGGAGTTGGTAAGATCATTTTGACTATTGCTGATGGTAGTTCTTTCACTTTATCAGATGCTTTATTTGTGCCAGGGATCAAGAAGAACCTTTTATCAGTTTTTGCATTAGCCAAGATTGGCTTGGTGTGAGATTTGTTGATGACAGGTGTACATTTCATGATCTGTGAAATGGCTATGTGATTATTGCTTCTGGCATTTTATGTCATGGGCTGTATAAGCTAATAGACTATGAAAGATCTGTGAATGATTCGGCATGTGTAGTACATGATTCTCAGGCTATCTTAGATGCAAAGTTTTGGTGTGAAGGCTTTGGTCATTGGAATTTTGCTAGTTTGCTATGCCTGCAGAAATCTGAACTGGTATCCTCTTTGCCCAAATTTGAGGCACCTAGAAAACATTTTTGTGAAGGCTGTATTTTGGGCAAAATGCAGCGTTCCTCATTTCCAAAAGATGGTTCAGTTCAGGCTACTCAGAAATTGGAACTTCTACATAGTGATGTTTGTGGTCCTATGCAGACACCTTCATTTGGAAATTATCTTTACTTCATGACTTTCATTGATGATTTTCAGGCTTGCATGGGTATATCCATTGAAGGCAAAGTCCGAAGTGTTCATGTGCTTCAAACAGCTTTTGGTTTCGGCTGAAAATCTGTTAGCATGTAAAATGGACACCCTCTATTCAAATCGAGGGGGGGAATATATTCTTCTGATTTTAATGCATTTTTGGTTGAATGTGGGATAAAACACCAGTGTACAGTGCCATATACACCTCAACAGAATGGAGTTGCTGAACAAAAGAACAAGTCACTCATGGAGATGGTGAGGTGTATGGTCAAGAGTCAGACTTTACCACATAGTTTCTCGCTTGAGGCTGTCCTGTGTGCAGCATATGTATTGAACAACTGTCCCACTAAAGCGCTGCAGTCTATCAGTCCATATGAGGCTTGGCATGATCGCAAGACATCTATTGCTCATGTGCGTGTTTTTGGTTGTTTGGCATATGAATTAGTGCCTGAACAACATCGTAGAAAATTGGATGATAAAGCAGTAAAATGTATTTTTGTTGGGTACAGTTCTGAAAGTAAAGGCTATCATCTGTATCATCCACAGACTAAATGCATTCTCGTTAGCCGTGATGTTGTTTTTGTGGAAGATGCTATTAAACCATTGCTTTCATGTACTATGGAGACATTTGTTAGCTCCAAAGACATGTATGATACTTTGCTGCCTCTCTTTACAGGTGGACAGTCTAGTGCTGGTCCCAATGAGGCAACTTCTCAGCCCTTACAGGTTTCATGTGATGATGCACATCATTCCATTTCTGATGCAGATTTACATGATGCACTAGTTGATGAGAGACGTGATATTGAGCAGGCAAAAACTATGCCAAAGAGGCTAGTGTAGACTTTGCATGACAGCAACTAACAACATATGCTCCTCTTCAAAGAACAAACTAACAACATATGCAACAAACAAGCAACAAACTAACATAAGTAAACAAGCAACAACCTAATAACATATGCTGCTATTGAGAGAACAAACAAACAAACAAGCCCTTCGGAAGACAAATTAGTTCCACGTTTTTTTTTAATAAAGGAAGTTCGGCTGTGGCCGACTCTCCCGAACTTGTATTAATTAAAATAAAATTACAAGTGAAGGGGACTAGTGCCCACAGGATCCCCCGAATCCCAAAGAGCAAGGGTAGCTTTTACAATGCTTAGATGGAATTACAAAGAAGGTTACCCTCTCATCCCTAGTTTTCTGAGCAATGTGCCCACATTCCACCTATTGGTGCTAGTCCAAGCCTTCACACTTGGCTAGGCATTGAAGAAGCTATGTGCAAACATTTGAAGGATCACATGAACCATTGCTTATAATTTTTTTTAGTAACTATTGTAAAAGTCATTTGACTTGGAAGAATATTGTAAGTCCACATATTTCTTGGAGTTAGGAGAGATAAATCTACGAATTAACTTGGGTGGAATGTCTCCTAACTTGGAGGAGAACTTTTAGGAGAAGCCAAGTTTGAATTCAAATTTAAGCTTGGAGGCAAAACATCTTTTTATGAGCTTATTGATGATCTTTTGGAGTGGCTAAGAAGCTTACATCTTAGCTCACCTAGATCACTATCATTGGGCATCATTTCTATGCCAATGATCATGTATAACATTGTTCTATAATACATTAGATTATTGATCATATCTATCATCTCTGCTATGTTTACTTAGAATAGTGTACCTGTGATGACCATATCTCAGTGATCCGTCCATCATTTTTCATGTTCTATAGCTTGTTGGAATCCGCTCAAAGTTTACTACAAGCTATCAAAGTTTCAAAGGATTTTCTTTGACCAATTCGTAGAAAATTGCTTCAAAGTACTCACTAATCATTCTCTACATATTCCCTAAAATATGAGGGGTAAGCTATTGATTGTTAAATTGATTGCTCAGTACATAGTGCATCATTTTAAGTATTTTACTTGGTATCATTAGCTCTCTAAGATAATGTAATACCCCCAAAAGGAATTTTCCTAATTTCTAATGTATTTTCAGCACTGAGCAAAATATCTAGCACGTGTCAAGACGTAAATAGCAAATTTTTTATCACTAGCTAGTTGCAAAGTTATGTGTTTTAATCTAATTGTTCGAAGCATTATCTCTAAAGTACATAGGCACTAATTCGGTGTCATTAGCAAGCTAAAGGAGCCTACAACACAACTCTAAAGTAAAAGAGGGCAGGTACAAAGCAGGGACTAGCAGTACCTACTCATTCTCTTGTGGTATCCATCAGTCTCTTCCAACAGTTGTATTAGAGCAAGTTGAGGTAAAATGGGAGATAGTTTCCCTTCTTTTATTGATAAATTAGATAGGAACAACTACCATGCATGGTCCTTGAGGATGAAGACACACTTACAAGGAAGGAGTCTCTATGGATACATATCAGGAGATGAGGAGATGCCCATTTTCAAAAGCAAAGGACAACCTACAAGAGAGGATCTTGAAAGACTCAACTCATGGTGTGCCAAAGATGCATTAGCAAGGTCATATTTACTTAACTCTATTTCTGACTTCCTTCTTCCACACATTAGGAATTGTAAAACATCCCAAGAGACTTGGGATACATTGTCTTCATATTTTTCTTCCAATACAAGAGACAAGAAGAGTCAATTGTGGATTGAGTTTACCACTCAAAGGAAGCAATCCAAGAAAACAAGTAATCAATGGCAGCAAGGTAGATGACAAGTGGGAAGCTTTCACAACTCCCATGGACTTATACATGGACATGTAGATTCCGGATCTTACCACACTCATGGGACAACTCTTTACAATGGAGAGCCATCAAGAGGTAACAACTCTTCTACCCTATACATAGATAAAAGAAAATCTAAAGAGAAAGGGAAAAGCAAAGAGGTTGAACATGAATGTACTACTTCTCAAGCTAACTATGCAAGGAGAGGTAGGAACTCAAGAGGTAGGGGCAGAGAAGGTAAGCAAGGTAGGGGGAGACATTGTGGAGGTGATCGCAATCCGGGTGGATCGGGTCTGGTCGTGGCACACACATGGTGTATGAAGCTAATGAATGTTGGAAGGTTTAAGGACGTGAAAGTGAAATTAATGTTGAGTATGGAGAAGAGAGAGATGTTAAAATGATTATGGGAATGGGAATGTAGGAGTGCAAGTTAGATTTATGAACATGAATGATAAGAATGAAAGAGAACCATACACACAAATCAAATTTGGAAGGAAGAATGGTCCATTGAAGGAGCTTCTTAAACACTTCCAAATTCTAATCCATATGCATAGTCTTATTTGGATGATATGTATGCATGACAAGAATAGATGGAATACTTACACATAAATCAGTTCCGAAAGGAAGAATGGTCCAATATTGGAGCTTCTTATACACTTTCAGAAACTAATCAATTTGTATGGGTATGTATGGATTATATGCATGCAAGTGAATTATGATGATAGAGTTTAATCACAAGCTCAATGAAACATCCTCACTGGTTCAATGCAATACTGCAGAGCCTTCTCACACATAGAAGAAAATAGAAGACATGTATTGAAATACTTAAGAGACTGAGAGACAAGAGACAAGAGACAAGTGACAAGTGAGATGAATTAAAAGGATTTGAATTAAGATACATGTATAAGATCGTCGTGATACGTCAAGCTAAGTAGTCTACTGATCAAAGGCGGTTCCGACCCTCAAATCATGACATTTCAACCGAATGTCACACGTAAGAAGATGAGTTCCACTTCATTGAACCTATGTATGTCTAAGCTCGTAAGGTCTAACTAAACAAGTCTAAGACTCATTAAAACCATTTCTAACTCACTCACACGCTCCACCAAGGGTGAATCAAGATAGAGATGCTAGTTTCAAGAGCCTATCCTAGATTGGAGTTCTAACTTAAATTTGAAACTAGGTATTATACTCATACTAGCCCACCTTGGATCCTCACTCGCTCAAACGAGGGTGATCATCTCAAGGAAACCTTAAGCTAGCAAGAGCCCTATGGATGCCTTAAAATGATGCTCTAGGAGTTTGGAGGGGGGTTTATAGAGTTTTTTGAATGAATTTGGGCCCTTGGATCTAGAGAAATCAACTCTCAACCCTAAGATCAACTTCTTTTGATTACAACCATCGGATTTATCAAATGGATGGTTAGGATTGGTTCTTTATATGATATCTAGGGAAAAGGGGAGGAAAATAGGCACCTTCATTCTCCACCATTGGATCTGGGGCTGATCTGGACCGTCGGATCAATGCTGACATCAATTTGGATAAGATAAGCCACTATTTTTGGAGAAACTTTGCATTACTGATCTTTGATCATCAAAAAAAGCTTATCCGGTGAAAAAACTCGTGGATCCTCCTTCCTTTATGCTTTAGTGCATCTCCACCCTTGAATATGAGCTCATCTTGACCGTACAACATGGTTCAATCATTGTTTGCCATGTGGCAATCCTTCAAGCCTTCAATTTTCTTATTCTAGGAAACTGTGGTGACCTTGAAAACTCGATTTTGTGCTCTTTGACCCTTCAAATATCCTTTGATGAAGATAAAAATTTGTAGGGCTATGTTTTGAAAGGCCTCCTTTAGGAATACACAAAAAAAAACTCCCATCTAAATCTCCCTTGTACAAGTTTGACTACATTTGGAAGCTTGCAAGGTGGCATTAAGGTGTCTAGGAAGCTCTGATAGCCTTGAAACTTTGTACAAATATGTAGGCTCATATGATCTTTATACATGCCAAACCATATGCCTAACAAAAATTCCTATACAAGATTTTGTAGGGTCTAAGTGAAAAAATTACATTTTTTACAAAATCCACATGGCATATCAATGTGCTAGAAAATCCGTTTTCATGTGAAATTCGGGCTATAGATTGCCTTTGACAGGATTACAAGTATATGAATTTTCATGTGATTTGGAGATATTGAAATTTTTGCCCTAATTTCCAAAGTTTGAGCAGCTTTGACCGCTACCCTGGATTTGCTCGATTTCTTCCAAAGTTTGCATGTGAACTCCCCTTGACATCCTTGATGCATCTTGGAATTCTCAGGGAATTATGGCTACCTTCACCGAATGTGTTTCCTGTAGGCCTTCATGAGTGAGAGAGGAGAGAAAATCTCGACGACATTCGTCCCCACTAAACCTAGGATTCCTTCGAAAGCGCCACTCTAGTATATGTGAATAACAAAATGTTATAGGCATCAAATTCTTTTATAGGCAAAATATGAAACATGGAAGAAAAAGTTGATCATATGCATGAATGAGTAGGCACTACGACATGAAGCAAAATTTGCACGAAAGAAAGAATTGAAACACGCAACATGAATATGCATGAACAAATAGGCAACATATATGCAAATGAACAAGCAACATTGACAACAAGAAAGGAAACAAACAAGCATCAATATGAAGTGGAAGTGGATGTATTGAGTCGTTTTGAGCATCAGTTCTTCTCATCTTGAAGAAAAATTTGTACCTTTTTCATAAAGCAATCTACCTTAAATATGATTATAAACAAAGATTTAGGATTTTCAAGAGACATCTTTCATCTTTAGCTTATTTTAGATCAACTTCTTTCCTACATAAATATGAATATGCTCTTTCTCTAATAACATGCAAGGAAATCTAACTAAACTCCACTAATGCATAAATCTGCCTATATAGCCCGTGATTTATTCTACTATGCCTCTTTATCTTCCTTTGGCTTGCTCTTTTTTTTTTCGATGATGATGATGATGATTCAGCAAATTTATGGTTACGATCACTTTTTTGGGGTGGAGGAAAGTGTAAAGTTCCTGGTAACATGTAGCATTTTTTTTTCTTTTTTTGTTTGATGACAGGGAAAAATTAAACCCAGATACAAGGTACAACCATTTTTGATGACGGAGAACAGTCATTTAAACTCTGATACAAGTGCTATGAGATGGACTAAGGATGTAGAAACATGCAGTAGCAGGAGCTAGGATTTCAACAATTATGCTTTCGATACAGGATACATATGCATGTTTATATATGAAATTCATGTCATCAAAATAAACCTCCAAATCTACATGCCCTATCTTTCCATAATCCTAGATTAGAATCAATTTCTTAGTAGATAAATTACTGCTTAAGATACAATTTTACACAAGTAGAGAAATCATCATTTTCCCTTTTTGACTCAAGTGATGTGGATATGTACTGCAATGCAAAGACTGAAAACAAACATGCATGAAACAAGAATGGAAAAGAAGCAGAATGAACTTGAAAAACAAAAACAAAGCAACATGAACTTGAAAAATTAATGATATTTTATTTATTTATTTTTTATTATTTTGTTTTTATATATATTTTTTATAACATGGATACTCCTGTTTATGAATCGGCTTCATTGTTGTCATCTTCTTCAATGTCCTCATCCAAAATGTACTCATCATTATCACTTTTCTTGAATAGCTTTATCCTTTTACCTGCAATCAAAGTTTTTAGTGCAACACCATTTAATTCACAAAGAGCATACGTACCATTGTTGTGTTCTTTTGATACAATGTATGGCCGAAACCACCGTTGAGTGAGCTTTTTGCGTGCATCATATTGAGACTCAAATGTACTATCATAAATGAGCACCCAATCTCTTACTTCAATTGGCTTAGGACGCAATCGATGAGTTTTATCAAAATAATGCTTATTCTTCATTCTAGATTCTCTTAATTTTTCAACAGCATCATCAAGTCTTAATTTACCTTGTTCTAACTGTTTAATGCGCAAACTCAAAAAATCATGAGTAGACATGTTTTCAGACCAAGGCAAATTTGACCATGCAGAAATATGAGACTGAATTGAAAACAATGGTTTTTGATAGTACATGAGTTCAGTAGGCATATATCCAGTAGTACGTGTGCATGCCATTCTATCTGCCCAAAGTGCAAATGATAAGAATTTACGCCATTGTTTGATGTCACCATTACATGCTTTAGATATGGCTTTCACAATAGGTGGATGCCCTCTCTCTATTTTACCATTGGCCTCTGGATTATATGCAGTAGTGAGAGACAAACGAATAACGTGATGTTCAAAGAACTCTTTAGCTTCTCTCGCATTTAACTCTCCACGATCGGCAACTACTTTCTCTATGTACCCAAAGCAACTTATGACATCTTCAAGGAAGAATTTGCAAACAGTATAAGTGGTCTTAGATTGTAGTCCACGTCCCTCTACATGATTAGTTAAGTCTTCTCTTGCAGTACAATGTAACACATTTTGTCAATACATTTAGGCATAGTTACAAGATCTACTACCCACTTGTAGTGAATACAGGGTGGATACGTAGGATGCAATGGATCTCTATGTTTGACTGATGAATGAAGTTGACAAGTAGAGCATGTAGAAACATAGCTACTAATGTCAACATACATCCTAGACCAATAATAGGTACTTCTAATTTTTTCATATGTTCCAAAAAATCCTTTATGACCTGCCCATAATGTCTCATGCATTTCCTTCATTACCTGCAACTGAAGACCTCGTTTTCCTAGGACTCGTTGTGGATTCTTAACCTTACCCTTAGCCTGTCTCCAAAGATAACCATTACATAGGAAAAAGTTATAAGCTCGTTTCCTAATGTTACGGAATCTATTCGTAGTCCAACTAGGTAATGGTTGTAGTGTACTCAGATACTTTCCTATGTCTCTCCATTCATTTTCATACTCAGACTCCTGAAATTTCTCATACTCATATATATGTGGAACATAGTCAACTAAGTTCACATTCTTATTAGATCACTTTCAAGATCATCATCAAATCTAGCTCTTGATAACATATCAGCAACTGAGTTTGACTTACCTGAAATATGAACTAACTCAGGATTTATGAACTTAATATATGAGATCCATCTAAGCATGGCTATATCAGGAGATGAACAATTGGCTATCATTCCAATGAGAGGCAAACAATCAGTCTCAACTTTGACATTTGCACCAATAAAATATTCTTTGTCTGTTTTCAAAGCTGTTACCATACCCCATAATTCGCATTTGATCTGTGGATATTTTTATTGTGTTCAATTTTGGCACCAAACCTAATTGCATATCTATTCCCTTCACTATCATCTTGACTTATGACCCAACCTATACCAATAGGACTAGTATCAATAGTCAATATAATAGGTTTGTTAGCAGAATAGTCTACATGCTTAAGGATGGGAGCTTCAAGCAATAATTTCTTCAATTTATGCATAGCTTGAGTGTGTTTTTCAGTCCAAATAAATTTTCGTTTCTTCCTCAACAAGTCATAGAGACAATTAGCAACATGAGAAAAGTGTGGGATCCAAATAACATAAAAGATGCAAGTACCAAGAAATCTGTGTACCTCACTCATGTTGTTACATGTTTCAGAAATCTTGCTACTGGCATCAACTTTTTGTGGGTATGGCTTTGGACCATAATGACCACATAAATGTCCAACAATAAGAACCTCGTTGACACCAAAAACAGATTTTTCTATGGAAAATGTGAGACCTACCTCTTCAAATCATTGAAATATTCTTTTACAATTAGAGATATGGTCAAAAACAAATTTACGACATCTAGATGAGTCTAACGTAATGTCCTTTACACGTTCCTCACTCCCTTTAATTCGAACATCATCAATGAATGGCATAATTATATGAGGGATAAAGTCATGTAAGACCATATTCATAGCACTCATCATATGAGCCACAGAATTAGTTGCTGCTTGAGGTAAAGTCACTTGACTCTTAAGCAAAATGTCATCTAAAATCTCCATAGGATCTATTTTTCTCTCAATTTCTGAAATCAAGATGGCTTTAGGTTTTCTCTTCGGTTTCTTTTGTTTTTGCTCATGATCTTGTTTTTGTTCATGTTCTCGTGTTTGGTCTTCAGTTTGTTTTGATTGTTCTTGTTTATCTAAAGGCTTTGGTTTTGTTTTTCTTTGCTTTGTCTTCTTCACTTTTTGTTTCTCCTCTTGCTTTTGTTCATTGGGTTGTGATTCTTGTTTTTTATCTTTGGATTGTGATGTTTCTCCCTGCTCTATGATTGTTTCTATTCCCTCTGAGGTTTGTTTTTGAGTCACTCTTCTTTCACTAGGCTCAACTTCATCTCTTTTTCGGTTTTCTTCTACGTTGGATATGTGAGACATAAGAGATTGATCTTCTATCGGTGACTCCCAAGCCGTTATTCTCCTAGTCTCATCTCGTGCTCTTACTAAAGCCTCAATGGAAAAGTCACCTTCCTTTGTGGGTTTACTTGATTCTACTTGTTGTTCGTCAAGAGCTTCTAGTTTCACTCCTCTAGTTCCTACGTCCATTATGGTTATATTTTCATAGTGTTTTTTCATTCCTCCCTTACCATAATTTCCTTGCAAAGGTAGCCTAGATCGATAGTCATAGATTTTCTTGTCTATGTCTATTAGTAGTCGTTGCTCCTTAGCAGCCTTCAATAGTTCACAATCTCTCAAAAAGTGCTCTAACGAATCACACCAAGGACACCTACGAGGGCCCCGCACAAAACCATTTTGATTTTGAGGATTTTGATTAACTTGTGGTGGGAAATTTTGAAATTGAGGATTTTGTTGATAAGGTATTGCTTGAACAGGATAATTAGGATTTTGATAAGGTAATTGATGTATTTGAGGAGCTTGGGGAGCAACATGTGGTTCTTGAGGTGCAAGAGGAGCTTCGATAGTATACGATTGATGATTTTGAAAATTTTGATTTTGAGGATTTTGAAAAGATATCTGAGAAGCTTGAGGATACATGTTTTGATACATTTGAGGATTTTGCACATGAGGATGAGGATTTTGCATGGAAGCATTATGCATTGGAGGAACTTGATATGCTTGAGTAGGAGCTACTTGTGGATTTTGATTGGTAGCTATAACATGTTGATTAGGCTCTTGAAAAGACATTGGATTCATTTGATTTTGGAAAGTTTTCATGTAATTAGATTGTAAAGCATCTATAGTCTTGACCAAATTGGATTGTGTAGCAATAAGACTTTTCATTTTCTTAGTGAGAATTTCCACCTGAGACTGTTTAACTACACTTTTATTTGGCTCTCCTTTAAAACCTTGAGTAGGCTCCATCATTTGAGGAATAGGAGTAGAGTCAAAAAGCATAGCATGGGATTGTTCTTTAACTTGCTCCTTAGTTTGTGGAAGGCTAGCTTGAGGAAGACTAGTTTGCTCATAAAGCATGGATTGTCTTTGATGTCTATCAGCTACAACCTCTACTACTTTACACACTTTTTCCCAATTGTCAGTAAGAACATAACGCTTATCTGGCTCTTCTAGTCGTCGTTCAACTTCCCTATGAGTTTTAGGATGAAGAAGCTTAAGAAAATTGATCACAAGATCAGGTTCCAAAGTTATCTTATCCTCATCAGGAAGTCGTTCATAGCGTCTAATATACTCATTTTTTAAGTGAGTAATAGAGCTACTAGGCTTTGGGGAATTGACCCATCGTAAGAATCCATCCCAATTATGTTGGCTATAATCTTCAAGATAGAATTCTTTGAGCATCTCCTTTCTAAAATCACTCCAAGGAAGACTATCATATTGAGTGACATGGTTTATGATAGAGCTATCAACAATTCGTTCAAAGAATGATATCAAAAGATCTTCGGGAAGACCAAAAGTCATAGCTTGCTCTTCAAACAAATCTAAGTAGCTTGTAATGATGATGCCATTGAATTTTCCCTTCTCTCTCAACATAGAAGAGACTATTATTTGGCCTTGTTTCTCAACAATAAGGGATTTGAATCTTTTCTCCATCTTATGTGAATAAGCGAGTGATGCACGATGTTCTAGATCTTTCACAAATGCATTTACTTCATGACGAAGATGTACATGATATTGTGAGAAATCCAGTGCAACACTAAAGAAAGATGATGATGATATGATGAGGATGAAAAATATGAAACAAAAAATATGGATCACAACCTCCCAACAAGATCAGAAGCAAATGCCATGAAGCGTTTCACGTCGGGTTCAAATGTGGAGGTGATAGCAATCCGGGTGGATCGGGTCCGGTCGTGGCACACACAGGGTGTATGAAGCTAATGAATGTTGGAAGGTTTAAGGACGTGAAAGTGAAATTAATGTTGAGAATGGAGAAGAGAGAGATGTTGAAATGATTATGGGAATGGGAATGTAGGAGTGCAAGTTAGATTTATGAACATGAATGATAAGAATGAAAGAGAAACATACACACGAATCAAATTTGGAAGGAAGAATGGTCCATTGAAGGAGATTCTTAAACACTTCCTAATTCTAATCCATATGCATAGTCTTCTTTGGATGATATGTATGCATGACGAGAATAGATGGAATCCTTACACATAAATCAGTTTCAAAAGGAAGAATGGCCCAATATTGGAGCTTCTTATACACTTTCAGAAACTAATCCATATGTATGGGTATGTATGGATTATATGCATGCAAATGAATTATGATGATAGATTTTAATCACAAACTCAATGAAACATCCTCACTGGTTCAACACAATACTACGGAGCCTTCTCACACATAGAAGAAAATAGAAGACATGTAAAAATACTTAAGAGACTAAGAGACAAGAGACAAGAGACAAATGAGATGAATTAAAAGGATTTGAATTAAGATACATGTATAAGATCATCGTGATACGTCAACCTAAGCAGTCTACTGATCAAAGGCAGTTCCATCCCTCAAACCATGATAGTTCAACCGAATGTCACACGTAAGAAGATGAGTTCCACTTCATTGACCCTATGTATGTCTAGGCTCGTAAGGTCTAACTAAAGAAGTCTAAGACTCATTAAAACCAGCTCTAACTCACTCATATGCTCCACCGAGGGTGAGTCAAGATAGAGATGCTAGTTTCAAGAGCATATCCTAGATTGGAGTTCTAACTTAAATTTGAAACTAGGTACTATACTCATACTAGCCCACCTTGGATCCCCACTCGCTCAACTGAGGGTGATCGTCTCAAGGAAACCTTAAGCTAGCAAGAGCCTTATGGATGCCTAACAATGATGCTCTAGGAGTTTGGAGGAAGGTTTATATAGTTTTTTGAATGAATTTGGGCTCTTGGATCTAGAGAAATCAACTCTCAACCCTAAGATCAGCTTCTTTTGATTCCAACCATTGGATTTATCAAATGGATGGTTAGGGTTGGTTCTTTATATGATATCTAGAGCAAAGGGGAGGAAAATAGGCACCTTCATTCTCCACCACTGGATCTGGGGCTGATTTGGACCGTCGGATCAATGCTGACATCACTACAAGGAATACGGGCGTATAGTGACAATTAAGGCAACAAAATTTCATCGCTATAAAATTGCAAAATGCATCATAATGAGCGTTGCACGCGGACCGTCAATTAAACAACGAACCAAACAACGTTTTTTGTGACTTGTGGCATGACAGGGTCTGCGATGCTCCCATACAGCATCGCTAACACAACGGTTTTAAATAGCATCGCATAAACGATGCTTTTTGACGTCGCATAAGCGATGCTCAAAACATGTCGCTTATGAGATGCCAACCCGATGCGTAGCATCGCTTACACGACGGTCTGTTGACGGAAAAAAATTAAAACGTGGAGGCTCTTCGATTGACATTTTCACGCATCTGATCGAAGAGCTCTCCAATGTTCGCAATTGCACTGTGCTTACGAGCTGAAGCAAGTATATGCAGAATTGTTGTTTTGCCTAAGCTCTCTCTTATTGTCTCCCTCTATCTCTATTTCTCTCTTTCTACATTTTTGTCTCTTTGAATTCTCTCTCTCTCTCTCTCTCTTCTTTCTCTCTTTATTGCAGGTTATTCAAGAAGCTAACCAAGCAAAAAGTATGGCTAACTATTGTAAGTACAATTTCTATTCTTTGTATATCATTTGAATTGTGTTATTTTCATTAGATAGCATACTCACACTTATTGATATGCACTTATACACTTAAACATGATGAAGATGCACTTTCACACATATACACATATACACATGCACATACACACACATATATACACACAGATACATGTGCACATACACTTAGACATACACACATATACACATGCATATGCACAAACATTTCTACAACCACATAAAAAAACTTACATGCATGCATTATTGCATACACACACACACACACACATACATATATATATATATATATATATATATATATATATATATATATATATATATATATATATATATATATATATATATATATATATATATATATATATATATATATACATACACCACAATAACATATACACAAATACATGTATATGCACATCCACATGCATGCACATTCACATGCATGGACATGGATGCAAATGGAAATGCATCCACATACACATGCATGTGGAATACATATACACATGCATATACATACATTATACAAATATATACACATATATATGCACATACGTATGGACACATATACACATGCACACACACATGCACATACCTACATATACACATATACATGCACATACACACATATACACATAGAGCTACACATATACATGCACATACATATACAAACATATACACATGCACATGCACATACTCATACACACATATACACTTACACATGCACATGCACATACATACATATACATACACATACACATGCGCATACATACATATACACACACATATATATACACTTAGGTACACACATATGAATGAATTATATAATTAAAGTATCAAAACACATATACACATGCACACACACATGTAGATACCTACATATACACATATACATGCACATACACACATATACACATATACACATAGAGTTACACATATACATGCACATACATATACACACACACACGCATGCACATGCACATACTCATACACACATATACACTTACACATGCACATGCACATGCACATACATACATATACACACACATACTATCCTAATAGAGAGATGAAATCATGTTCCTTTAAGTTAGAACATGAAGTTCGGGGGTATGCCTAATTATTTTATATATAGCTTTATCTTCGAAGAGCAAATTTTTATCATGTATGTATGCATATGTGTGTGTATTCATGTGTATTATATGTATACATATGTTAGTATGCATATATATGTATTTCATGTATATGCATGTGTTTGCATGTGTGTGATATATGTATACATGTGCTAAATATGCATATGCATTTATGTAAAATATTCATGTATTCATGTAATATATGCAAGTGTTTATAATTGTGTACATGTATATATGTATATGTTTCTATGTGTAAATATGTACATGTAAATATGTATGCATGTATATATATGTTTATGTGTGCATGTAGGCATGTATATGTGATGTGTACATGTATATATGTATATATGTCTATTTGTAAATGTGTACATGTAAATATGTATGCATGTATATATATATATATATATATATATATATATATATATATATATATATATATATATATATATATATATATATATATATATATATATATATATATATATATATATATATATATATATATATATATATATATATATATATATATATATATATAAGGCATGTATGTGTGATGCATAATATGTCTACTCCATTTTATATTTATGTATGTGTATCTACATGATGTGTATATATCTTTATATATATTATGATCCTCGTTGATTCGAGTAGCCATATATAGAGGCATAAGGTTGGGAGGAGAGACATCTCTCTAGTAGGACGTCGGAGGAATAGATGCAATGTTTACATATACTTCAAACATATGGCTAAAAGGTTGAATTAGAGTTTTTAAATTAGGGGTTTTAAAACCCTAATATCAAAATTAGTGTTTTCAATTTAGGATTTTTGAAATAGGATTTATTTATTCATTTATTTATTTATGTGTATGCATGTGTTGTGTATGTATGTGTATCTATATGTGCATATGCATGTGTTGTGTGTGTATATATGCATGTGTATATGTATATATGCATGTAAATATGATTTTATGAGTCTATGTGCGTGTACATATGATTATGCATGTGTATGTGTATGTGAGTATGTGTACATGTATGTGAGTATGTGTATGTGTCTATGTGTATTCATTATATGTGTGTAACTGCATGCATGTGTATGTGTGTGTAAAAATGTGCATGTATGTGTGTGTATGTATAAATGTGCATGTATGTGTATATGTGTGTAAATGTGCATGTATGATGAATATGTGTGTGTATGCGTGTATTTGTACCTCTAGTGTCACTCTTTTCTCTCTCTTTCTCTCTCTCTCTCATATACACATAAACACACATTCTCATATCTACATATATATACATAAAAGCAGTGCATACGGTGCATTATCGCGACGATGAGCCATAAGTGTCCGCATCTCTTTTAGACACCACTTAAGCGACCATCCTGTCCCAAACTCTATCTCAAGTGAACTAAGTACGTATTTTTTATCCCTCTCATAATGCTCACTACAAAAATAAAAAAAATAATGTAAATAAAACATAAGATATTTATTGTAAAATTTTTACTTACTTCCACGATAAGTGGACAAGGCGCAGGTAAGAGTCGAATAGTGCCCGCATTCTTCTCTTGAACTCCAATCCATTCCCTATGTACACAATGTTCCCCTCTGGCTCTATATCACACTCTAGTCCTAAGGTGCCTATGCATGTCCTCATAGGCAACTCTGCTCTGCTATCACAATTTGGAGGTGGTATAGGTGTTTTGAAAATAGATAGATAAAAATAAATAAAAATATGTGCTCTAATATCATTAAAAAAGTTTATGAAAAAACACATATCTATGAGCAGATAGCTCTCTTCCTGCATGTGGAGCCGCAGAAGAGCCCTCCTCTGATCGCTGGGTAAGCATCTGGATCGTATAGTCAAGCTCCTCATCAGACATCTCTGAGTAATCACACATGATGGCCCCTAGAGTATCAGATGGAACTCTTGCTCTCATAAGACTTTTTATGAGAGTGAGTTTCGCCTTTCTCTCTCTATTAGGATCCATAATACCTAACATATAAAATAAAATGGTTAGAAATCAATATATATATATACGTGTACATATGTATGTGTGTATGCATTAAGCATGTGTATGTATGCATGTGTGTGTGTATGTGCGTGTATGTGTGTGCGTCTATGTGTATGCATGTGTATGTGTGTGTATGCATCATTATGTGTGTATGTGTCTATGTGTGTATGTGTGTGTGTATATGTGTGTGAGTTTGTGTGCATGTCTATGTGTATGTGTGTGCATCTATGAGTGTGTATGTGTTTATGTGTGTGTATGTGTCTATATGTGTGTATGTGTCTATGTGTGTATGTGTATGCATGTATGTATGCATATGTGTGTGTATGCATTATGTATGCATTATGTATGCATATGTGTGTGTATGCATTATGTGTGTGTATGTATGCATGTATGTATGTATGTATGCATATGCATATGCATTATGTATGTATATGTATGCATGTATGTGTATGTGTGAGTATGTCTCTCTATGTGTGTGTATATGCATATATGTGTGTGTATGTGTGTGTATATGTGTTTGTATGTGTGTATGCATGTGTATGTGTGTGTGTATGCATCATTATGTGTGTATGTGTGTATGTGTGTATGTGTGTGTGTATATGTGTGTGTATGTGTGTGTGTCTATGTGTATGTGTGTGTGTCTATGAATGTGTATGTGTTTATGTGCATGTATGTATCTATGTGTGTGTATGTGTCTATGTGTATATGTGTATCCATGTATGTATGCATATGTGTGTATATGCATGTGTATGTGTGTGTATGCATCATTATGTGTGTATGTGTCTATGTGTGTATGTTTGTGTGTGTATGTGTATGTGTCTATGTGTATGTGTCGCTATGCGTCTATGAGTGTGTATGTGTTTATGTGTGTGTATGGTTCTATGTGTCTGTATGTGTCTATGTGTGTATGTGTATGCATGTATGTATGCATATGTGTGTATGTGTGTGTATGCATTATGTATGCATATTTGTGTGTATGCATTATGTATGTGTATGTAAGCATGTGCATTATGTATGCATGTAAGTATGTATGTATGCATATGTATGCATGTATGTGTATGTGTGTGTATGTCTCTCGATGTGTGTGTGTGTGTGTATGCATATATGTGTGTATATGTGTGTGTATATGTGCCTGTATGTGTGTATGCATGTGTATGTGTGTGTATGCATCATTATGTGTGTACGTGTGTGTATATGTGTGTGTATGTGTGTGTGTGTCTATGTATATGTGTGTGTATCTATGAGTGTGTATGTGTTTATGTGTGTGTATGTGTCTATGTGTGTATGTGTGTATGTGTGTGTATGTGTCTATGCATGTGCATTATGTATGCATGTAAGTATGTATGTATGCATGTTGGTGTAGGGCAATCAACAATTGATGTTTTGATGAAGAATTGAAGTCAAGGACTGAAGAAAAGGTCAAGTTATGAAGCATGAAGGAAGTACATATCCAGAAGATGAAGATGTGTACACATATGTACATTAATTCAAAGATAGTTCACTTATACTTTTGTATAGTCATGAGCTTGTAAATATTTGCCTATATATACAAGGGAAAATGTCGGGGAAAATATGAGAGAGTGTAGAATACAAGAATTGAGAAGTTTTAGATGTGATTAGACACTTGAGAAGTGTGAAGATTAGCTCTCTCATCTAGATGTAAAGTTTTCTAGTAATGGAAGAAAAATTGCACCCGATGTTTCTGTGCATTCTCCTTCTGTGCTTGATTATTTCAAGAATCCTTCTGTAGACATCTAAGTCCATAGTTAACGAGTCTATGGTTAAAGTTTGAGAGCCTAATTGAAAACAGGCTGTGAGAATTATGAGTAGGAACATTCATATGTGAAGAAGTGTTCACTGTTTTCTGAAACAAGCGCAATCTTGATGGTCAAAGATTTGATCATTTCTCCGTGCACAGGTTAAAGTTTTGTACAAATGAGGAGTCAAAATCTAATTAGAAGGTAAGCCATCTATGGATAAAAGAATTTGCATAAACAGGTTCTAGATTGAGAGAACCAAGAGTTAGAAGTTATAGGTGTCTGAATTGACTTCTTAGAAGAATAGTTTTAGACATAGGTGACTTGTTAAGTTCATTTCTCAAGATCTACTGAGTCTTTTGGAATGATTTAACTTGGAGAAGGTGCGCAAACTATAGGCAATACATTATGCAAAGTTTTTAAAAAAACTTTTCACATTTGATTAGTCAATGAGTCAATAAAGTGTAGCACACTTTTCTGTGAAATGACTTTCTTCACAGTCAGCTTAAATCTTGAGAGTTTGGTGCTTGTCTTCCAAATTGGTGAAGTTTTTGAGTTACTCTTGATATAGAGGTGCTCTAAATTCAAGAGTAGCTTGTTCTTTTGGAGATTAACACTCTCCATCAGTGGTATCAGAGCGAGAAGCATCAAAATTGAAGAAAGGAGGACCCCGACTGTTGCAGTTGTAAAGAAATCAATACTTGAAGGTTCAAAAGGTGAAAGCTCAAGAGCAAAGCTTGCAAATGAGGCCATACGACATCAAGGAAGACAAAAGGAGTATCATTCAAAGTAAAGGTACATCTATTACTCATAAAGTTTGAAGAATTCAATACACAGGTGAAGAAAGGATGGGAGATTCTCTTCAGATAGAGAAGTTGGATAGAGAGAACTATCCAGCATGGTCAATGAGGATGGAAGCTCATCTTATGAGCAAAGACTTGATAGGTTATATCAAAGGTGAAGAAGAAAAGCCTCAGTTCAGAGATCCTAGTGTTCCAACTAGGGAGGAATTATCAGATTTGAAGACTTGGATGAAGAGAGATGCACAAGCCAAGAGCATTATCTATATGGGAGTCAATGACTACTTGCTACCTCACATTAGAGGTCTTGAAAGTGCAAGTGATATATGGAATGCTTTGGAGGAGCATTTCCAAAACACCACAAAGTCAAGGAAGGCATCCTTGTGGGCAGAATTTACCACATTCAAGAAGAAGGCCTCTCAATCCATCTTAGATTATGTAACAAGAATGAAGGACATTGCAGATGCATTAGTAGCAGTTGATGAAGATATTGAGGAGGATAAATTGGTAAGGCAAATCCTCACAGGTTTGAGAGGTGATGACAAATGGAAGCCATTCATTTTATCTACTGAATTATCACTTGATCATTTTACTCCTGACTTAAATCAGTTGCTAGGACATATGTTAACCTTTGAGTAGGATGTCAAAGGTGAAGGTGATAAAAGTGTAGGTCATGCAATGTATTCAAAGGATAAGAAGAAGAATAGCAAAGGAAAGCAACAAGCAAATGAAGATGAAGGTACAACTAGCCAAGCTAACTTCCTAAGAAGAAGAGGAGGTGGCAAAGGTAGAGGAAGAGGCAGGAGTAATAAAGATGGAGTCAAGGCTTGCTGGATTTGTGGTAAGACAAATCACTTAGCTAATGATTGTTGGCATAATACTCAGAGTAATGGTGGATATAATGAGAATTTTAAATCAAGAGGAAGAGGTGGCAGAAATCAAAGAGGTAATTTCAAAGGTAGAGGTAGTAGAGGTTACTTTGGAAGAAATGCAGGTAGAGGATTCCAAAGTCAACAATACAACAATACCTACTACAATTATGCTTCAGATCAGAAGGAGGATTCAACATTGATAATGAATGCAACTTGTGAAAGGAAAAGTGAAGATCAAAGAGTCTTCTACATTGACTCAGGGTGTAGCAAACACCTGAGTGGTAACATAGCTTTGATGACTGATTTGGAGAATAAGGTAACTAATCATGTAGTTCAAACAGGTGACAATACAAAGCACAATGTGAAGTCAATTGGATCAGTGAAGGCCAAGGATGGAAGTACTCTCTTGAGTAAGGTTTTGTATGTTCCTACAATTCCTAAGAATCTGATAAGTGTAGGACAAATTGTTGAAAAAGGTTATGAAGTTAGGTTCACTAATGAAGGAGTCTTTGTGGAAGACCCTAGCAATGGGTATAAACAAATTGTTTCAGGGAAGAAAGAAGGAAGATTGTTCACATTGAAGATTCAAGGTAATGTTGGTCATGCCTTGTTCACTTATGGAGGACATAAGATCTCTGAGTTAGATCTTGGGCACAAAAGGCTTGGACATTTCAATGAAAGAGGAATCAAAGATATGGTTAACAATGGTTCAGTGCTTGGTTTGCCTAATGTTGCAGGTCAACATATGACATACAGATGTGAGGCATGTTAATTAGTTAAGGCTCATAAGCAATCTTATTCCAAGCATGGTTTTATCTATTCAGAAAAGCTTGAATTGCTACACACAGATGTGTGGGGACCATCAAAGGATTTTCAGTATCAATGGTTCAAGGTATTATGTGGTTTATGTTGATGATGCTACCAGATTGGATCACAATCTATGTGATGAAAGATAAGTGAGAGGTATTCAATACATTCAAACATTATCATGTGTATGCAGAGAGAATTACAGGTCATAAGTTGAAGAGACTAAGGTCAGATGGAGGGGGAGAGTATTTCTCTAATGAGTTCAGTGATTACTTGTGGAATGCAGGTATAAAAAGGGAAATTACTTGCAGGTACTCTCCTCAACAAAATGGTGTAGCAGAAAGAAGGAATAGAACTCCTATTGAGTTTGCAAGATCCATGATGAAGGAGAAAAATTGCCCAAATTACTTGTGGGCTGAGGCTGTAAACATAGCTACTTATTTGGTCAATAGATTACCATGTAAAGCTTTGCACGGTATGACACTATATGAAGCTTGGTGCGGTAAGAGACCTACTCTAGATCATTGCAAAGTATTTGGATGCTTGGCATATGCATATGTGCCATCACAATTGAGGCATAATTTGGAACCTAAAGCTGAAAAATATGTGTTCATTGGATATGATGATAAGCAGATGGGATATAGGTTGTGGAGTCCATCTACAAAGCAACTCATTGTGTCAAAGGATGTTGCATTTGATGAGCAAGGTACTTGGTATGCAGGTACAATCAATATTTATGAAGGTGATGAAGAAGTTGTGAATCAAAAGAAAGGTAAATCAAAGATTCAGATATTTGATGAAGAGGAGAACAATGAAGTACAGGTTGAAGTTGAAGAAGTGCCAAGATTTGATCCAGAATGTGATGAACAAGAAACCTCAAGAAGTGGAGAACTTAGAAGGTCAACAAGACATAAATTTCAACTACAAGGTATAGCTATGACACTTCTTTTTTGGCTACCAAAGATTATGCTTATATGATAAAGACAGATGAAGACCCTTCTACATATGAAGAGGCAAAAGGTAAGGAAAATTGGGAGAAAGCTATGCAGGAAGAGTATGATGCATTGATGGAGAATCAGACATGGGATTTGGTTCCTAAACCAAATAGTCAGAAGATCATCGGATGCAAATGGGTCTACAAGACAAAGAGGTTTGCAGATGGAAGTGTGTCTAGGTATAAAGCTAGACTTGTTGTTAAGGGTTTTGCTCAGACATATGGTATAGATTATGATGAGACCTATAGTCCTGTGGCAAAGATGACAACCATCAGGACACTCATAGCCATTGCTGCATGTAATGGTTGGAAATTATGTCAATTAGATGTGAAGAATGCTTTTTTAAATGGTTATATTTCAGATGATGTTTTCATGGAGCAACCAGAAGGATGCAGAGATGGAAGGTATCCAGATCATGTGTGCAAGCTCAAGAGAGCTTTGTATGGCTTGAAGCAGGCCCGAAGGGCATGGAATTATAGAATTGTGAAGTTCTTGAAAGAACTTGGTTTTCAAGTATCTAAAGCAGATAGTAGCTTGCTTGTCAAAGCTAGTGATGATGGGTTCATTTATATGTGCATATATGTTGATGATATAATTCTTACAGGTACATATGAGAAAGGCATTCAAAGCCTAAAGAAGCAAATGGAGAAAGAGTTCAAGATTAGTGACTTGGGAGACTTGTCATATTTCTTGGGCATGGAGATCTCATACACTCAACATGGGGTGTATGTAACTCAAGAAAGGTATTTGAGAAACTTGCTGATCAAGTTTAAGATGAATGATTGCAGGGTAGCACCTACTCCAATGGAGGTGAATCACAAATTGAGCAGATATGGAGGAGAAGAGTTCAAGGATATGAAGCTATATCAGAGTTTGGTTGGTAGTCTGATCTATGCTACATTAACTAGGCTTGACTTGTCATATGCAGTTGAGTATTATCTCAATTCATGCATTGTCCTAGGAAAGAACATTGGATTGCAGGACAAAGAGTGTTGAGGTACATTAAGGGTACACTCAAAGAAGGTTTGTATTATGGTTTTACATGAGATACAAACATCAAGATCTATAGTGATACAGATTGGGCAGGTAATCCTGATGATAGAAGATCAACATATGGATACTTGTGTTATGTGGGAGATAAGTTAATTTCATGGTGTAATGATTTGATAGCATTGATAGATGGGGGAAGTTATCTGTAATAAGACTCATCATCAATGTTTGTGAATGAGGAAAATCCTATGAAGTGAAGTGAGACATCCATAGTGCATAGCCATCTACTCATCAGCCTTGAGCTTCGATACATTTTGTTTTATTTAACTCATCACTTTTGAAGTTATGAAAACTCACTTTTGTAGGAAAATTTCAAAGTTCATATTCATGTTGTGTGTGATACCAAACTGAAGCTTAATATGTTTTATCTTTCACGAAAATTCATATCTTGAGAATGTGAAGTAGAAATGTGAGCCATCATGTATATATATCGAAGCCCTAAACATGCATGTGCAATGAAATCTTTTGTATTGAGAAACTACGAATGGTATACGTGGCAAGTAGACATATGTATTTCGCATTTATCGCTAGAACATGTGACCTTGTTGTTTAAACAAGGAGAGTGTGAAACAAGTCATAATAATAACAAAAAACGATTAAACAAATCAAATCAAGAAAAAGAAAAACGGAAAACGAGCGCACAATGATTTAAAACTAAAAATTGGAAAAGGTGCAGACGAGAAAAAGAAAAAAAAAGCATGCATGTGCTTGCACGGAGAGCTAAAAACGGAGGGTCAAAGCGAAGGCTTGAGATTCGGGGGGTGCATAGTTCAGATGGATAAAAATAGGAGAGAGATCATGCAAGTACTAGGGGGGGGGATCATGCGTAGAGGTAGATATGGAAAAGAAGGAGGTAATATTCAAAGATTATCTGTCTGTCACATGGCACAGGTTCAAAAGTTAGACAAAGGAGAAAGACGTTGTGATGTAGCGAAGAGCACCATCCGCACGATGATTGAGATAATAGGTGTTTGCACACAACGAAACGCAAAGATTATATTGAAGAGTTGCGCAATATACAGAGAAAGCTTCTGTTGAGAGTCATCAACTTTGCAAGAAGAAACTATACACGTTTAGTACAATGAAATGCAAGGCCAAAGTCTCATACTGCCAGAAGATTTGAGCGATGATGATGAACTCTGTGAACACATATGAAGTGTTCACATACAACAATAATGCTTGAGAAGCATGGTGAACATTGAAATATTTATTTTTCTACGAGAGAGGATTGTGAATGAAAACAATTGCCTTTATACATGACACAAGGCAATCATTCGTAGACCATCACTATCTGCTCTGAGGGATTCAATGTGCAGCTTTTGGACCCATGATATGTTCATTTGCAGCTACAAACTTTCCATCATCCTTGCATGATCGGTGGAGTGGATCTTTCTCTCTTGTTCTTTCTTTTCTTTAGCTTATAGTTATTTTCTGAAGCGTACTCATCATACTACTAACAATTTATTGCCATTTCTTTACTTATCTTTCTGAACCCCTTTCACAACAGAGATGCTATATAGATGTAGATTTCGCTTTATTGCACTGTGGGCACACATGCATATAGTCCTCCGCTTTATTCAATGTCTAATTAATGAAAGACATGGACAAAATTGCACTCATTTGGATTGAGCTACCGCCCAACAAAAGTGAGATGATCGAGTTGATCAGGATTATGAAACAAACGATAGGAATCAATAGTGGCATGTATCTCTGTCTCACGTAGTTTGTTTATCTATTGGCGAGGAAATTTGTATATGAAGAATCATATTTTATCTGTTTGTTTCACGTACTTTTCATGTCTGCATGTACGTTCATTTCTTGCAGACTTGCATGTTCCTTTGGAGACATACAAATATGCGTAGAGGTACACAACAAATGATTATTTAATTCCAAAATCTGTATTAGGTTTGAGTTCATGAGAAAAAAAGTAAAGTCAACTGATGATAAAGTTCATAAACGAGAAAGACGCATTTCCCAATTAATTACAAGGGAGAATGGGTGGAGCCTCTGAGAGAAAGGTAATGAAGACCAACGTTTTTGTTTTTATGCTTAAAGTCCAAGATCGGAATTTCTTTGTTGTAGCTTCTTATTTGATCGAATCTCTTAATCAATTGGAGCTAATCGTGGAACGACACCATGCGCTACGGTGAACAGTGCTGTGTTGACGAATACAACTTGGAAAGTGTACAAATGATAAGAGAGATGTGTTTGCTTGACCTCTATTTGCCGCTGATTCTAAAGATGATATTGAGGTTGAATCTGATATATAAAAGCGCTTAATAGAGTCAAACATGGAGCTATTGATTGTACTTCTTACGAAGGAATTGTGTATTGCCTGATAATTGTATCTGAATATTATCTCCCATGACTTGGCTTATTGGGAAATTGTTAGCCAAAGTTTGCTCTGTTTTTCAACAATATGCATGGCTTACAAGGATTTATATTTGAGAACATTCTTAGTCCTAGTTTATGTGCTTTGATTCACATCAGAACTACTACGGCTCCAATCTATCTCCTTGCAACATGGACAATAACAACTATTATAAAATATGCATCAGATCAGAAGGATGACATGACTCATCTTGAGTGGAACACACGAAGCAATATGAGAAGATAAAAGGGTATTCTATATTGACTCAGGATGTAGCAATCATCTGAGTGGCAATATATCATTGATGACTGATATGGAAGCAAAGTGAGGTGACATACAATTCAAACAAGAGACAAGACCAAGCATAAAGTGGAAAGCATTGGATCATTGAAGAAAAAGAGTGGAAGCACACTCTAAAGCAAGGAACTTTATGTTCCTACTATTCCTAAAAACTTGATAAGTGTAGGACAAATTGTGGAGAAAGGGTATGGAGTCAGATTCACAAATGATGGTGTTTATGTGCAAGATCCAAATCAGGGATATAGAAGTATCATTACAGGTCAAAAAGAAGGAAGGCTTTTTACTCTCAAGGTCCAAGGTAATGTGGCACATGCATTGTTTACTTATGAACATCAAAAGATGTCTGAGTTAGACCTATGGCATAAAAGGTTAGGTCATTTTAATGAGAGAGCCATAAAAGAAATGTCAAAGAATGATGTAGTGCTAGGATTGTCAAATGTTGAAGCTCAACACATGGTATATAAGTGTGAAGCTTTTCAATTAGGTAAAGCTCACAGATGTTCATACAATAAATAAGGATACAAGTATTCAAATATGCTTGAGTTGGTTCATACACATGTGTGGGGTCCTTCAAGGGACTATAGTATAAATGGATCCAGATATTATGTGTTGTTTGTTGATGATGCAACAAGATGGATTACACTTTATGTAATCAAGGACAAATCTGAAATGTTCAAGACATTGAAGCATTATCATGCTTATGCAGAAAGGATTACAGGACAAAAGCTCAAGAAATTGAGATCAGATGGAGGGGGAGAATATTTTTCTAAAGATTCTAATGATTATTTTGTGGAATGCAGGTACAAAAAGAGAAGTAACTTGTTGGTACTGTCCTCAACAAAATGGAGTTGCAAAAAGAAGAAATAGAACTCTTGTAGAGTTTCCAAGATCAGTGATAAAAGAGAAGAGTTGTCCCAACTACTTATGGGCAGAAGCCATAAATTCTAAAACATATCTTGTGAATAGAATACCCCGCAAAGCTTTGGATGGTAGAACACCTTATGAAGCATGGTAGGGTAAGAAACCTATTCTTCATAATTGTAAGGCATTTGGATGTTTGACATATGCTTATGTTCCTTCTCCATTAAGACATAAGTTAGAACCCAAAGCAGAGAAGTATGTGTTTATTGGGTTTGATGATAGACAGATGGGATACAGATTGTGGAGTCCATCCACAAAGCAATTTCTTATTACAAAAGATGTTAGGTTTGATGAACAAAGCACATGGTATAGAGGGTCAAGTAATGATCATGCAGATTTGAAGAAATACAAAGGAAAGGGAAGACAAAAGTAAAGGTGTATGAAGAAGATATTGATGATGATGATTGTAAAAGTAAATTGCAGGGCAATGATAAAGATAAGCCAAGATTTAATCGAGAATCAAATGTGGCTGAGACTTCAAGAAGTGCAGAGGTGAGAAGATCTTTGAGAGAAAGAAAGGAACCTATTAGGTATAGTTATGATACGTCTTTCTTAACAACAAAAGATTATGCTTATATTGTGAAGACAGAAGAAGATCCAACCACATATGAAGAAGCTAAAGGAAAACACAACTGGGAGAAGGCAATGCAAGAAGAGTATGATGCTCTACTTGAGAATGAGACATGGGAATTGGTGCCAAGACCAAAGAAAGAGAAGGTAATTGGATGTAAGTGGGTGTATAAGACAAAGAGGTTTGCAAATGGTGAGGTGTCTAGGTATAAAGCTAGACTTGTGGTTAAAGGTTATGCCCAAACCTATGGGGTAGATTATGATGAAAGCTTTAGTCCAGTTGCTAAGATGTCTACAATTAGAACCCTAATTACTATTGCTTCTTGTAAAGAATGGAAGTTGTCACAATTAGATGTGAAGAATGCATTTCTGAATGGATATATTGTAGATGAGGTATACATGGAGCAACGAGAGGGTTTCATGGATTCAATTGGATCAGATTATGTATGTAAGCTCAAAAGAGCTTTGTATGGCTTGAAGCAAACCCCAAGGGCATGGAATTATAGGCTTGTTAAGTTCTTGAATGAATGTGGATATTAAGATTCAAAAGCAGATAGTGGCCTGCTAGTGAAGGCAAGTGAAGATGGGTTCATATATATGTGTATTTATGTTGATGATATTATTGTCACAACTACAAATGCTCAAGGAATCAAGGAGCTTAAGAAGCAAATAGAGAAGGAGTTTAAGATAAGTGATTTGGGAAACTTGTCTTATTTCTTAGGACTGTAGATTATGTATACTCAACATGGAGTATATGTTACACAAGAGAGATACTTGAAGAATCTTCTAATCAAGTTCAACATGAAAGATTGCAAGCCTTCAACCACACCATTGGAGGTAAATCATAAGTTGAGTAGATATGGAGGAGAAGAATTTAATGACATGAAGAAATATCAGAGTTTGGTAGGTAGTTTGATCTATGCTACCTTGACAAGATCAGATTTATCATATGCAGTTGGTATCTTATCAAAATTTATGCATTGTTCAAAGAAAACTTATTGGATTGCAGCTCAAAGGGTACTTAGATATATCAAGGGAACTATAAGTGAAGGTTTGTAGTATGGTTTTACTTCTGACACAAGAATCAAAGTGTTTAATGATGCAGATTGGGCAGGTAATTCAGATGATAGAAGGTCTACTCATGGTTATCTCTATTATATTGGAGATAAGTTAGTTTCTTGGAGCTCAAAGAAGCCACATATAGTTGCTTTTTCATCCACAGAAGTTGAGTATAAAGGAATGGTAGAGGCTACAAAAGACGTGGTATGATTGAAGACCTTATTGAAGAGTTTTGGAACTGATCAGAGCACTCCAATTATTTTTGGAGACAACATGAGCCCATTATATTTGGCAGCTAATCCTATCTTTCATGCCACGACTAAACACATAGAGATTCAGTATCATTTCTTGAGAGAAAAGGTACTTGATAAAGAGATTGAAGTCTTGTATAAACCAACAAGAGAGCAAGTTGCAGATATGTTAACAAAGAGCTTAGATGGACCTAAGCTACAGAAGTTCAAAGAGATGGCAGGAATAAAGAAGAATGACATAATCACCATAAGTGATTGAGGGGGAGCTATTGGAGCAAAGAAATCTCTAATTGGTGATTATGAAGAACTTAAACCAAGTCAGAAATCCAAATGAAGCCAAAGAAGTCATTGGAGAAAGTGAAGAGATCTTAGAAATGTAGCCTGTATACATATGTACATTATAGTTGAGAATTCTTGTACAAGGGATATAGATGATCCTTAGAATGATAAGGAATAATGTGAGATGGGTCTAGAATCATATGTATATAAGTCAATAATGTAAAGAAATATGTGAGAGAGAGTTATTAAGAAAAAAGTGTCCATGAGATAGATGTGTAGAGAGTCATCTTCCTAAGTTAGGATTGAGTCTTTCTCTTATTTCTCTCAGTGTGATCATGTGGATCAAGAAATATTTTGTACACATCTAATCTAGAAGCTAATGAAGCTATGTTCAAAGTTTCATGGCCTAATTCTTTTTCAAGCTGTGTGTATGATCATTACAAACATGTATATGTAAAGTCTGCAAATAGATCTCTTAGAGTCGCACACTTTTTCATGTCAAACTTTTGCTTGGATCTCAGTGCAAAATGTAAAGTTTTTGATGAATCACATTCAAAATCTAAGTTATAAGATAAGGAGCTGTGGCTAAAAGCATTTAACAAAATGGGCACTTATGCTATGAGAAATCAACTTTAGAAGTTGACTATGTCAAAGTCGCTTGTTCAGGAAGACAATTTCTAACATATCTTTGATCTTAATGATCAAATCAGAGTTTTAATGATCCTTTTGAACATCCAATCAATGTTATAATTGCACAAAGGTAGCTTGGAGGTATGCCCATCATTATATTGAAGAAATTTGAAGCTATATGCAAGTAATGAAGTTAAATTGTGAAGCAGACTTCTTGAAGAAGACGAAACTTCACTTAGAGAAGTGATTGTGAATGATTTTGTAAATCAAGGTAACATTTGTGTAAAGTTTGGTCTATGATTGATATAGTGGTGTTCTTCACTCAGTATAGATCAAGCCTTTGGAGATTTAGAGGTCTCCAACAGTCTCTAGAATTGTGAATATCTGAAATAGATGTAGAAAACAATGAACATGAACATACCAATGTAATTCTATAGATATAGAAACTCTTGTGGATTTCAAAGAGTTATGTATGTCCATCACCATCTTATGCTTCAAAAATGTCAAGTTCTATATATCATATTGTGGCCACTAGAGCTTGAATAGAGAATCTACCTAAGTCATCTATAACCTAGCAAAATCATTTGATGAAGAGGGTACAACATATGTATGTGTGTAAAAGAAAACTCTCTCATGTAAAAGATGAGCAAGACCAACTTGTGGAAAGATTGGTGATCCAATATTTTCATGGAATGCTTGGAAAGTACATGTAATACTATGAAGTGGTTGTTCTTGCACCAAGGTAGAAGGAAATATGTCTGCAACAAAAAAATACATGTTTTAATAAGGTATATTAAGAAATTAGAAAATGAATCAATGAGATATACATGCAATTTATAGGATTTCTTCTTTTGTTTGAGTTTTCCAATTTCATGCTTGACATTGTAAAAACATGTTGTACAATGGCAAGAGTCTCACCATTTTTGAGCTTCTTGAAACCAAATAACTTCCATATCCAATGAAGATCCAAGATTCCACGATCTCTTACACAATGAGGCACAATACCAAAGGGTTGAATGTACACCCATGCACCTTTGCAGAAGTCATATCCTAACCAATTTCCTTCCACAACCTTGATATTGTGACATTTTAATGGAATAACCTCATCTTTTGAATGCCTATAATATTTGGGTTTCTTCATTGGAGTGAAAGCTATGTAAATGATAGTAGCAATTCAAAGAGGAAGATGCACAAAGAAAGAAATGCAAACATAGGAGCTTCAATGGTGTGCTAGGGAGAGAAAGTAGTCGAAAGAGATGGCTTTTTGGGAGCTAGGTATGAAAGCGTGAGGGTTTGGACGGAGAAAATTGTATTTTGCATTATTTTTGAAAAGCTCACTTCTTTTTAGGTTAGTTCATGCAGATATTTTGATTTAGGGGTAGAAGATTGCACTTTTGATCCTAAAATATGGTTGGTGGGACATTCAATGGTGTTATGATAAGTTTTAAAGCTTTTTAAAATTTTTGACTTTTTGGGTCCATACAAGTTACAAGATCGCTTTCTCTCTCTAAAGGCAAAACCTGAACATAGGGGAATATGGTTCCCTCCTCCCCCTTTAGCCTAGTAATTTATAGGCTATAGACTTTGTCCACCACACTCTTCTAATTGGTCCATCAATAATCACTCCTTAATCCAAAAGCCCATGCTAGGTTCATTTTTTCCCTGATGTATAGGAAATATCACTTGGTATATGGAATGTGTGAAGGTAAAGTACTAGGATGATATTTTATATCTCCCATGAAATCACCAAAAATCTTGTTTTTATTGGATAAATGATTGTTCAAGAACTATATATCAAGCTTGAGTTCGATGATCTATTTGTGGAATAATATTTTAAATATGGAAGACTTGTTGCAAAGTTGAAGTATAACTTGTTTGCATAAGGTGTAGGTAATTTTGAACTAAAAGGGAATTTCTCAACAAAGGGTAAAATATAAAAATCATAAAAACTAAATCTGATACTATCCAAAGAGCTTGTTACAAGATTTTGGACACTAAAACTCTAAAACAAATGTAGAGATTATGTGACTCATGTCAATTCAATAACATAAAAAACATTTCAATAATATTTCTTTCATAGAACTTTAGTGGTTGATCACATATTCTATACCACATTCATTAATGAACTTAATAGGAAAGTGTGGGTCTACTTTAGGGAGGAAAAGTTTACGCTTCTATACAATGTAGCAAGTTTGATGATATGAAAATAGAGACAATACATAAATGTATGTAGATTTTAAGATGAAGTCTAGAAGTATAACCTTTCTAAAAAACGCAAAAGTTCTTTTAGGAATCATGAAAGTGGAGGGAAATTTTCTTAAATGAATGCAATTAAAAAAAAAGTTATGTTATGAAAGAAAAAATATGATAGAAATAGGAAGATCTAAGAAAAAACATGAACTAGGTGTTTTCGAAAGGAGTAATGTTTGATCATATGAGACATAGATTCTCTTGTAGCAAGCTTGGAAGGTCCTAGGCTCTCAAAGGATAACCTTGCATTTTACTTTGCACTTTGGTGAGATGCAAAAGGATTTGGCAAGCACATTAAACTCTATCATATCCCTCCAATTGAATGTTGGCATATGGAATACTAGATGCTACAAGAGAGACTATTTGATTGTCTACACATACACAAACTATGTGTAATAGGCTTTTCAATAGTGAAATAATTCATTTTGAGCTTTATGAATTTCATTGTGGGGATAATGTTAAGAATGAATATTAAGGCCTTTTATGCATGTACAAAAAATTTAGGGATGAAAATTTATATTTTCTCTCTAAATCTTTACATCATATTTTCTAGTTGAAAATTGAACGTGAAGATGAAAACCTTAAGAGAAATGTTCTAAAAGAGAAAGAAAAGATTTTTTTTTTTTTGCTTCCCATACATATCTATGAATGATGCCGAGAGGGTGGTTGTTCACTTGGATTCTTATAAGGAAATCTAGCATTGTAGACTTCCCAAGTTTGATTGCTGCACATAAATGTTTCAAATTCTTGGAATGGAACTTGAGAAGAACAATAACCAAGCGCTTGTTTATTTTTCATGTCTTTTATGCCACAAATTTTTCTTTGTTATCCCATTTTTCAAATGATAAACTCGTGTTCTTACCTTCATTCTAAATAAATTTCTTCTTCCTTTGTGCTATCAATTTGATTCCTTAATTTGACCATTCCAAAAACAACTTTTGTCATTGAATTTTACTTGGTATCCTTTTTAAAAAAATTGTGTACTAGATGGAAATCTTTTGGTGTTCTAGATCCATGCATGACATCTTTGAGACGAAGTTCACACTGAGAACCACTGAAAAATTGTAAAATATTTCTCGTTTTCAACTCATGTGGTTGCCACAACCCTATATTAAGTACAATGATGAATCTATGGTTCCATTCATGCTAGTACCATGCATAATTGTAACTAATCTTTCATTTAATGTTGTCGATGGCGAGGAATTATTCTCTTGGTGATTTTCTTTCTTATGATTATTCCATGCATAGTGGAATTGGATGCCATACATATATCATTCTTCATTTGATTGGTCTTCTCCTACACCTCTACATCCTCTTCCATGGACTTTTCCTCTTCCTCTTGAGAACCCCTTTGATGTCCTTCACTCGATTTTTATTTTCCTCTTCCTAGGACTTGATCATTTATTCCTCACTTTCCTCTTGAATCACCTACGCAGATAGCTTTTGCATCCTCCCCTTTTGTTGAATTCATCCCGAGCACATTTCTCTAGTGACCATTGGTGTCCCCAATTTCTGAAAGAAATGTATTGAATTCCTCACACTACGTGGGTAAATTTCTCTATTTATTGCTGAAAAGTCAAATTTGTCCCTCACCGACACATATAATTTCTTTAATTACTTCCAAACTTTCATTGATGATTCCATGTCTTGCATGTGCCCTATCATGCTATTTCCCATGTGATGTGAAAGATAAATCATATATCACTTTTGTTTCACTGCTTCAAAGCTCTCGTTTAACCTTCTATGGAGTTCCCATCCACACATGAATTTGTCTTTGTGCCACAAAGCAAGACCAATAAGCCGTTACCATGAGATAGTTTCTTAGTCCAAAATTCATGGTTGATACTTGCCCTTTCCTAATTTCTTTAATTTGGAGTTCAAATCTGACATGGTGAATGCTTTTATTCTCTCTATCATTCCTCCTTGAAGTGATGAAGAGATCTAGTGTTGAGGGGCTTTACCTTGAGAGCATGTGAATATACCTTTGGCATTCAATTTATTGCTACTCTTTTCTAGTGGTGCTCTCTTTTATTATCTTAAGAGTGGACTTGGTTTCATCAAGTATGTCCAAGTCCTTCCTTTGAAAGCATATGAAGTCTTGCGAGACTTCAAAGATCTTTTATGCCACAAGTGGGATGATAAACAATCTCCAATAAAGCCATGGAAGGTCCTCGTCTATCTAGAATAACTCTATCCTAAGGCTAGCCTCTTGTGCTATATATCTATTCTTCCTCTCTACTACCCCCTTTCGTTGGTATGTCTACCTACAAATAAACCAACGTCTTGATGCCATGCTCATGTAAAGATTCCGAAAACGCATTTGGAAAATGTTCTCTCGTTTCTTTTGATGTGAGGGTATTTATATACTTCCCTCTCTCCTTTTGGAATAGTATTTTTAACCTCTTGAAGTGTTGAAACACCTACGAATTTTCCTTCGTGCAATAGATTAAAAACAAAAACTTGAATAATCATCTATAAATATAAAAATACATCTACTACGTCCAATGTATATATCCCTTGTAGGTCCCCATATAGCTCTCCCTATGTGATTCAACATATCATTGATCACATTCTCTCCCTTATTGAACAAAAATCTACTTTGTTTCAATCATTTGAAAGCATAACACACATGCCAGATGTAAAATCAGGTAGAACACGCACCAAACATTTTTTCTGTGCATTTCCTTTATCATTTGTAAGTTCTTGTCGAGAATTCCTTTGTGCCTCAACTACATCTCTACAACCTACTTATTTTCAATTGACAAATAGAGAATTGGGATTGATGCATATAGCTTCATGTTGAAGAGTCTGCTTTGATGATCTCCCTTTTTTCTGAGCTTATTTTTGGTGCATAAAGGGGACCTAATTGCTTTTTTTATGTACTAGGACTTTACATGAAATTTGGGGCACAAGTGCTTACATAAGTTTATATACATTGAATGAGTTCTAAGGTTAATAGCAAAAATTATCTTACTCAAAAGTAAAGACCATTTCTAAATTGAATCACATGGTCATACTGAGAGCCAAATGGCATGACCATATTTGAATTCAAATTTAAATTAAATCCTAAAATTATGGATCACTTTTAGGTAGGTCTAACCAACATTCAAGGGCAAAAAGTGTATTTATACACGAGTCTTAAGATGTGGGAATGTAAGCTAATCATCACAGTCATTTGAATGGTTCAAGTACTTTCCTTGAAGCTTGCGGAGTCCTCCACTCTCGCATTGTATCATATTGCAGATAGAAATACATTTAGAAGTCATTCCCATAGCTACATTGATTTTAGTTTACTATTAGAGTACACTAAATAACATCTATCATCTTTTTTTTAGTTATTTCTATGCGTATATGATCTCTTTGTCTAATCTATTGATTGGAGTATGTCAACATAATCCTTAGGCGCATTCATACAAATATTTATAGTATTTGAAGTTGTACATCTTGAGATATGAACAAATCAAGGTGACTTTGTTTTTGCATCTTCATTCTCCTAAAAATTCGGGATCACCCCTCTTACTTCTTATGCATATTTCTCTCTATTGTTCCTTCTTCATTCATGAAATAAATTGGTATAGTTGACTAGAGAGTTTATTTGAGATTGTGTAGAAGGTCTTGAGTCAGTTCCTACCATCCTATGAGCTCTAAGAAAAAGCTTCGAGTGACTTCTCCATAAATAGAAGGTTTCCTCAAGTTGAAGTGTACATAGAAGTTCCGTATTTTGACATAGAGTTTTGAGAATGATGTTCCAAAGACTTATGTTGATCTAAATGCATATTTTCGAACTTAGAGAGTCTATTAAATTTCTATGGGGTTACTTAGGTTGATATTTAGCAGTATTTTGCAAAGACCCTCTCATCTCTATGCATAACCCATCACTCTTCACACTTCTCGTCCTACTAACATTCTCCGCAAAATCACCAACATCTTTCAACCATTTTACCTAGGAAAATCAAGTTATTCTTGATGGGTCGCTCATGAAACACATATTTCAATACTTTGGAGGTATTGGAGCTTTGAAATGCATGTGATGTGATATCTCCCACATTTTTTATGTTTTCTTTAGTGTCATCCTTTTCCTCTACATGCTCGTGAGAGGTGGACGAGTTTAAGTTAAATGAAATTTCTTTACTAAAATTCATATTGATGCTACAAATAACATCTATGTACCATGCAAAATCTGATTTGCCTCTTTCGTATGAGCCATACATGATAAGAAAGTTCTCGTGTTTTAAATGTTTTGAGGTATTAGAATAATGACCTTAAATCTTTTTGTGTCCTTGGTAGCCTCTTCCTTTAGATTAAGAATCTCTTGCATAATGGCATGGTTTTGAATGATTGTACCATTCTCCACTAGATGATTCTCTAGCTTGTGATGTTCATCCTCTTCCCTTGCTCCTTCCTCTTCCTCTTGATCCATGGGTTTTTGGGAGACTTATTAGTTGCTTGAGGTTAATTTTGAACTTCCCCTCCCCCTACCTTGGGAGTGTTGTGGACTTCCTTTGTCTTTGCCTCTACCTACATATAAAACTTGGGCTTGGTTAAAATTTCATTGTGACGTCCTTGGTTGATCTCCTCAATGACCATCAATGTGACTCATTGATCAAATTTTAGTAATGGATTTCTCACATACAATTATGTGGAAATCATTTCCACTTTGTATGTTCTCTAAAACCTTTGAAAGTTTGAGCTACAAGATCATCATCCTTTATGGGGCTCAAAATTGAGCCTATGGCATATGCAAGTTACTTAACCTTCAAAATATGCTCATTGATATTAGTACTAAGTTTGATTATTTAGTACATTCGTGGCATGAATATTCCTTTTAGCATAGCTATTTGTTAAATCTAAATCTCCATGTATGAAAGTAACCTCTCTCTACCTTCTTAATTTGTGTATTATACTCTACAATAATAAGATCCATTTGACGAAAGAACTAGGCTAACCTAATTTCTTATTTTACTTGACTTTATTAGAAACATATAAGTTATATATTTATATCATGGCTCACTTTTAACCATGATTCCCTAAACGTTTACATAATGGGATGACTATTATGTCCCACTAGGGCCTTAGAGTCAAAAGGTAGAATGTATGGAAAAAGTGTTGCCTTAGCTCTTTTGGGAAACCTTACTTGAATTGAACCAAACTAAATCGTAAATGAATTTTATAATCTTCCAATGGAGGAAAATTTCTCAAAGATTAAAGTTCTTTGGAAGATATGAGCACTTTCTTGAAGAAAAAACATATGAATGATTAATTGAATGGAAATTTTTAGTATAAATTGGAGTAATAAGATTTAAACTCTAAGTTATGATAGGAACTAGGGTATTTTTATCTTGGACTAACTTATTTTATCTTCAAAAAAACTTAAAAACTTCAGATTTACTTCAATAAGTAAACCTATGTCTGAAACATGCTTTCTCTCTAGGAGATTTTCACATATGCAACTTTAAAGACTTAGTTCTCTCAATCTAAAGTACACTTAATCAAATTCTTTTAGACATAGATAGGTTACCTTGCAGCTTCAATTTTTAATGCTCATTTGTGTAAAACATTACACTCTACACTGAGATGTGATGAAATCTTTGACCATCGAGATTGTGCCTATTTCAAAAGTCACTTATCACTTTTACACACATGAATGTTCCTATTCATAATTCTCTCAGTCTAATGACAATTAGACTCTCAAATCTTGACCACACATGCATCAACTATAGACTTAGACATTTACAAAATGAGTTCTCAATTGGCTAAGCACAAAAGGAGAATTTGGAGAAAGATCGAGGCACAATTCTCTAAAAACACTTCTATTCACTTGAACTTACATGTGATGTATAATTTCAATTTCTAATTCACTTTCTCATCATCTACACATCATCTATTCATCTATACATCCTCTCTCTCATATGGCATGTCTATATACAAGTATATTTAGGCATTTATATCAAGATTTTTCACTGATATAGAGTATCTATAAACTATTTACAAGTTAATATACATGGGTTTGCAAATCATCTCTTTCTAAATATTTTCTTCACTTTATGCTTCATCCTTCCTCCTTTTCTTCATTCTTCATTCTTTAATCCTCTTTGTAATCATCAATTTATGATTTTCTTGCTCCAATAGCTCCCACTCAATCATTCATTGTGATTACCTGGATCTTCTTTATACTTTCCATTTCTTTAAACCTCTGCAACTTAGGTCCATCCAAGGTCTTTGTTAACATATTTGCAATTTGACCTTTTGTAGGAGTACACATAATCTCTATCTCTTTGTAAATTACATTTTCTCTCAAAAAGTGGTATTGAATCTCAATATTTTTGGTCCTTGCATGAAACACATGGTTAGCTTCCAAATAGAAAAAACTTATATTGTCTCCATAAATGATATGAATACTCTGATTGATGTCAAAACTCTTCATGAGAGTTCTCAACCATATAGCCTCGTTTGCAGATTCCACCATACCTTTATACTCTACTTCTATAGATGATAACGAAATCGTGTGTTGCTTCTTAGAACACCAAGAAATCAATTTATCTCCCACATAACACAAATACCCATGTGTTGATCTTCTATCATCAGAATTACCTTCCCAATCTGCATCACTATATATCTTGATTCTTGTATCTGATGTAAACCCATAGTACAAACCCTCTTTAAGTGTGCCCTTAATGTATCCTAGTACCTTTTGACCTACAATCCAATGTTCCTTCCTTGGACAATGCATGAATTGAGATAGAACTCCAACTGCATATGATAAATCAAGCCTTGTCAATGTAGCATAAATCAAGCTACCCACCAAACTCTCATAAAGCTTCATATCTTTTAATTCATCTCCTTGATATCTTCTCAATTTGTGGTTCACCTCCATTGGGGTTGATGCTGTCCTGCAATCTTCCATGTTAAACTTTACAAGTAAACTCTTAAAATACATGTCTTGAGTTACATACACTCTATGTTGAGTATATAGAATCTCCATTCCCAAGAAGTATTATAAATCTCCCAAGTCACTGATCTTGAATTCTTTCTCCATCTAATTTTTAAGCACTTGTATGCATTTGGCATCTGTACCTCTGCATATTATGGCATCAACATAAGTACAAACATAAATGAAATTATCTTCACTTAATTTGATTAGCAAGCTAGAATCTACCTTTGATGCTTGAAAACCAAGTTCCTTCAAGAACTTTACAAGCTTGTAATTCCATGCCCTTGGGGATTGCTTCAAGCCATACAAAGCTCTCTTGAGCTTACACACATAATCTAGATCTTGTTGATCTTTGAAACCATCTTGTTGATCCTCTAGACTTCACCTGAAATGTAACCATTTAAAAATACATTCTTCACATCTAATTGAGACTATTTCCAACCTTTGCAAGCAACAATAGCCATGAGAGTCCTTATGGTTGTCATCTTTGCAACAGGACCATATGTTTCATCATAGTTCACACCATAAGTTTGTGCATATTCTTTCACAACAACTCTAGCTCTATACCTAGACACACTTTCATCTGCAAATCTTTTGGTTTTGTAGACCCACTTACATCAAATTACCTTCTAATTACTTAGTTTATGTACCAAGTCCCAAGTCCCATTCTAAATGAGTGCATCATACTCTTCTTTCATGGCTTTTTCCCAATTCTCCTTTCCTTTGGTTTCTTCATATGTAGATAGGTCTTCATCTGCTTTCACCATATAAGTATAATCTTTACTTGTCAAGAAAGAGGTGTCATAGCTATACCTTATAGGTTTTCTTTTGTTCCTTGATGACCTTCTGAGTTCTCCACTTGTTGAAATTTTTGGTTCATCATATTTTAGATCAAACCTTGGAAATTCTTCATTTCAAGTAGCACTTCATCATTCTCTTCTTCCTCAAAAATATGAACCTTTGGTTTACCTTTCTATGATTCAATGTTTCTTGAAGACATGCATAAGCACTATTTGTACCTGAGTACCAAGTAGTTTTCTCATCAAATGTGACATCCTTTGATACAAGGAATTGATTTTTAGATGGACTCCACAACCTGTATCCCATTTTTTTATCATGATAACCAATGAATACATAGTTTTCAACTTTTCGTTCTAACTTATGCCTTAATTGAGAAGGAACATAAGCATAGGCTAAACAAACAAATACTTTGCAATGGTCTACTGTAGGTCTCTTACCCCACCAAGCTTCATACCCTACAAATTTTTACATGGTAACCTATTAACCAAGTATGTGGCTGTATTTACAGCCTCTACCCACAGATAATTAGGACAATTCTTCTCTTTCATCATTGATCTTGCAAACTCAATAAGAGTTCTATTTCTCCTTTCTGCTACACCATTTTGTTGAGGAGAGAACCTACAAGTACTTCTCTTTTTATACCTACATTCCACAAATAATCATTGAATTCATTTGGGAAATACTCTCCCCCTTCATCTCACCTTAACCTCCAGAAACAATTGGAGAGTGAGCACATGAATGAAGGTGATTCTATGGACAGTTTCCTAACAAAGATCAAAGACTTGAAGGAACAATTGATTTCTGTTGATGAGTTTTTACCAGATAGCTCACTTGTGCAGACCGTTCTAAATGGTCTTCCTAATTCATATCAAAGTTTTGCTTCTTCTCTTTGGTTCATTCATATCACCTTAACCTCCGGAAACAGTTGGAGAGTGAGCACATGAATGAAGGTGATTCTATGGACAGTTTCCTAACAAAGATCAAAGACTTGAAGGAACAATTGATTTCTGTTGATGAGTTTTTACCAGATAGCTCACTTGTGCAGACCGTTCTAAATGGTCTTCCTAATTCATATCAAAGTTTTGCTTCTTCTCTTTGGTTGATGATGAAGGCAATCCAAATGCCTTGTCATTTGAGGAGTTAGTCTCCGTTCTGTTGCAGGAAGATCAGTCCAGGCAGAACATGTCCATTATGCATGTTGCAAATCAAGCTTTCCTAGCTAGTCAGAAGGGCAAAGGAAAATTGAGCTCTTCTACTAGTAAGCAGAAATCTGCAAATGCTGCACATTCGAAGAACCAAGACAAAGATGAGAAAAAAAAATAGAAAAGCAGAAATTGTTTTGTAAGTACTATAAAGGTAATGATCATATCATAAAGAACTGTCCAAAACTGGCTACGAAAGAGGCAAAGAAGAAAGAGGCTGGAATGGTTGTTGTAGAAGCCTCTACACCAAAAACAAAGTCTGCTAATCTTGTGCAGGAAGAAGAATGGACGTTTACTACTGTTTGCAGTTTTGACCCATCTTCTCATGAGCACTGCATGTCTGCAGTAGATTCAGATGTTTGGTACTTTGATAGTGGGGTGATCAAACATATTACCTCGCAGTGGAGTTTCTTCTCTTCATTCGAGCCTGCCCCTACAGGTAATACTATTACATGCACCAACAACTCGTCTTATCCTGTTATGGGAGTTGGTAAGATCATTTTGACTATTGCTGATGGTAGTTCTTTCACTTTATCAGATGCTTTATTTGTGCCAGGGATCAAGAAGAACCTTTTATCAGTTTTTGCATTAGCCAAGATTGGCTTGGTGTGAGATTTGTTGATGACAGGTGTACATTTCATGATCTGTGAAATGGCTATGTGATTATTGCTTCTGGCATTTTATGTCGTGGGCTGTATAAGCTAATAGACTATGAAAGATCTGTGAATGATTCGGCATGTGTAGTACATGATTCTCAGGCTATCTTAGATGCAAAGCTTTGGTGTGAAGGCTTTGGTCATTGGAATTTTGCTAGTTTGCTATGCCTGCAGAAATCTGAACTGGTATCCTCTTTGCCCAAATTTGAGGCACCTAGAAAACATTTTTGTGAAGGCTGTATTTTGGGCAAAATGCAGCGTTCCTCATTTCCAAAAGATGGTTCAGTTCAGGCTACTCAGAAATTGGAACTTCTACATAGTGATGTTTGTGGTCCTATGCAGACACCTTCATTTGGAAATTATCTTTACTTCATGACTTTCATTGATGATTTTCAGGCTTGCATGGGTATATCCATTGAAGGCAAAGTCCGAAGTGTTCATGTGCTTCAAACAGCTTTTGGTTTCGGCTGAAAATCTGTTAGCATGTAAAATGGACACCCTCTATTCAAATCGAGGGGGGGAATATATTCTTCTGATTTTAATGCATTTTTGGTTGAATGTGGGATAAAACACCAGTGTACAGTGCCATATACACCTCAACAGAATGGAGTTGCTGAACAAAAGAACAAGTCACTCATGGAGATGGTGAGGTGTATGGTCAAGAGTCAGGCTTTACCACATAGTTTCTCGCTTGAGGCTGTCCTGTGTGCAGCATATGTATTGAACAACTGTCCCACTAAAGCGCTGCAGTCTATCACTCCATATGAGGCTTGGCATGATCGCAAGACATCTGTTGCTCATGTGCGTGTTTTTGGTTGTTTGGCATATGAATTAGTGCCTGAACAACATCGTAGAAAATTGGATGATAAAGCAGTAAAATGTATTTTTGTTGGGTACAGTTCTGAAAGTAAAGGCTATCATCTGTATCATCCACAGACTAAATGCATTCTCGTTAGCCGTGATGTTGTTTTTGTGGAAGATGCTATTAAACCATTGCTTTCATGTACTATGGAGACATTTGTTAGCTCCAAAGACATGTATGATACTTTGCTGCCTCTCTTTACAGGTGGACAGTCTAGTGCTGGTCCCAATGAGGCAACTTCTCAGCCCTTACAGGTTTCATGTGATGATGCACATCATTCCATTTCTGATGCAGATTTACATGATGCACTAGTTGATGAGAGACGTGATATTGACCAGGCAAAAACTATGCCAAAATGGCTAGTGTAGACTTTGCATGACAGCAAATTAGATGCATCTCTATCATATCGTACTTGTTCACGCTCTCATAGTGCCTCTTTTGCATGCGATTGCTATGCTATGGCTGCATCTAGTCTCTGTGATGAGAATGAGCGTGTTTTGTTTGATGAAGCATACCTTGAAGACTGTAAGCCTATTGCCACTCTTATGGAGACATGTTTACGATCGAGTCTTCATGATGCTGGAGATGCATTTGATGCTGTTCTCTATCAGCAGGTAGTTGGATGCCTTACTTATGCATTACTCCGCTAGCATTAGGGAAAAAAATGAACCCTGAATGGGCCTTTTAGATTAAGGAGTGATTAGTGATGGACCAATCAGAAGAGGGTGGTGGCCATAGTCTATGCCCTATAAAATACTACGCTGAAGGGGGAAGAGGGGACATATTTCTCCCTTATTTAATGAGCTGCCTCTAGAGAGAGAAGGAATCTCGTAACTTAGTTGGGCTCAAAAATTCAAAATTTTTAGAAAGCTAAAAAACTCATCATAACACCTGAAAATGGACCCCCCATTACTTTTTAGGATCAAAAGTACTCTTTTTGACCCCAAATTCAAAATCCGTGCATGTTTTGAGCTCAAAAAAGTGGGTTTTTTAAAAAATACTCAAAAAAGAGTTATTTCCCTCCTAAACCTCACATTTTCATACCCAGGTCCCAAAAAGTCATCTTTTCCCACTACTTTCACTCTGTAGCACACCATTGAAGCTCCTGTTTGTACACTCCAACCTACCTGCATCTCCTATCTCGAATTACTGTTGTAGCTTGAAGACCTTTAGCTTCAATGGCAACAACTAAAGCTTCTAGGCAATCGAAAGATGAAATCCTCACATTAAGATGTCACAATATCGAAGCCACAGATGTACAGTGGCTATCACATGAGTACTCCAAAGGTGCATGGGTGTACATGCAACCCTCTAGAGTTGGGCCTCATTGAGTTAGAGATCGTGGAAACTTAGATCTTCATTGGAAGGGAAAGTTACTTGGCTTCAAGAAGCACAGAGACAATGGGATGGTTGCTATTGTACAACATGTTTTTACAATGGCAACTATGAAACTTGAAAACTCTAGTAGAATGAGATATCCTGTGAATTGTAAGTATTACTCTACAATATTTTATGTTTTCTTGTGTTGGATATATTTATGAGCTATTTAGATATGTTTTTGTTTGTTTCAGATATATTTCCTTCTACTTTGGTGGAAGAGCAACCACTTCATAGTCTTACAGGTACTTTCTAGGCATTGCATGCAGATGTTGGTGCACTAGTCTTTCCAGAAATATCTCCTGCTCAACTTTACCATGATAGAGTTTTCTTTTACACACATAGATATGTTGTACTCTCCACAATGAATGGTTTTGGAAGGCTAGAGAGAATTGAAGTACATTCTCTTCTTAGCTTCGAGTGGCCAAAACCTGATATATGGTCCATATAATTTTTGAAGCAAAAGATGGTAATGGATATACATAACTCTTTGAAATTCACAAAAGTGTCTAGGTCTATAGGCTTGCACTAGTCTTTTCCCATTCATTGTTTTGTATATTTATTCCAAGGATTCTCATTCCAAGAGACTTCCACCATGTTCATGTGTAAAGATATCACATATGAGCAAGTCGAAAGTCTTCTTGGTGAAGATTGGGGTTTGATAGAAGGAATTGCAAAAGATAAATATCTTTGTAAAATAGGTGGAACAGGTATAGGATTTTGATATTTGAAACAACGTACTTCATTATACATCAGATTCTACTATGATCATTGGATGTGCAAACTTGGGAAATGGATACCATTTCAAAGTTCAGAGGGATCTTTACATTCATTTGAAATAAAGCTTAGATTGCTCAATAATGAAACAGAAACTATTTTAGTGAATAATCATTGGACCTTGGCTAATATGAGAGAACACTTGATGATTATGGGGTTTGAAGGACTAGCTCAATCCAAATTCAAAATTCAAGGGCATAAGGTGAGAAATGTTTCATGCTTTTGTTAAAGTAATCTTTTCATAATTGTTTATTTCACTTTAATGACTTCAATTTCTTGCAAATTGATTACAGGTGGGCAGAAGAATGGAATACAAAATGAAAGTCCTTGTATATTGGAGCAAAGATGGAACAGAACTCTCATTGTCATAGTTCTTTTGCAACCTGATAATGTCACTTCTTGGGCCCTAGTCATTGTATCTCATGGTTTTTGCACTTTCAAGAACCTTGTAAAAAGTAGGACAATCGATTTATGTTAGATATTGTATATACCTTCTTCTCTGATCCCTTCTCTCCTACTAAGATATCTAAAAATCCTTTTGATCTAGAATCGGTCTAGAAATACTTTACATCATGGATGAGCATTACAAATTTTGTGATGCATTCTTGCATTTGCAAGCACTTCAAGTTGTACAATCATTGATACCAATAATTTGTAAATTTTGTAAGATTTGATATTTGTAATGAAAACATGTCTACTCTCACATTTTTGTAGTCTACAACTGTGCATTTATAATTTCTCTTGGTGATTATTCAATTTTTGCTTTTATATAGAGTATGTTCAAGTTCACAATAATTGACATTTTATTGGTTAATTTTCTCAATAGATGATCATTTATGAAGTTTGAAATTACAAAGGATATAACTAAAAAAGGCCATTCATGTTAGATATACTCAATACTTACTCCTCAAGTACCACAAATGATCCATGGTGCTCTAAGTTATAAGGCCCCCATTATGAGGAGAAACCACTTTGAGAGTACAAACATCCATGGAACCTTAACTTTTAAGCTAGATGAGTTTTATATGTGAAAATTTATGGTAATAAATGGTCTTTGTGATTGATGCCATGAGGTAAGTGGGGCATAAAAGTTTTGCCAATTTGAATGCCATTCAAGCTAAAAATAAAGGCCCTCTGGTGCCATGGAATTTCCCCATAGAACCTTAATGGGAGGAGTTCAAAGGGGGATTTCTGCCTTATGTGGGGTATAGAGGCACAACAAGAATGCTAGACATGAGGATATTATCCTAAATTATATTTTTCAAATTATTCTATCTCATGTGACTATGTTTGTTTATACTGGCTCCCATTGTAGAAGTTGTATATGCATGGATCACTTTAGAGTAAGTGACTTGTTAGAAATAAGTTCCACGGCTCTAAAAATCTAAATAATAAAGTTTCATATCCACTAAAATAACCTTGCATGGCCTCAAAAGTATCAAAAAAGAGGAGCCATAGAAACATGGGATATGTCTTCCCAAAAGTTTTGTAGAGGCCTATTTTGTGTTTCTATGGATGAACTTTTTTTGTGCTTTTGAGGCCATGCAAGTTTATTTCTAGTGGATATGAAACTTTATTATTACAAATTGAAGGTCCATGAAACTCATTATGTGCTCAACTCAATTTACCAATGGAAAAATGAGTTTATAACCATAAATGTTCTTCAAGGAGCGGTGGGCTGGCAAAGCTGAGAAACCCACCAAAGAGATGTGCCGTATCCTTAAAAGGAAACATAATAGAGATTCCATCCCCTTATTGCTAGACGCAAATGGCAATGTATGCAATTCGGAAGAAGATAATTTTGGGATCATTGAAGGGCACTTGAGGAGACTCTTGGGGACCTCGAACCCCCTCTCCCACCATAGAAGTGACTGCATGGCAGCCATATCCAGGGTTTCCCCCATAGGATACCACTCAACCTTCGTTCCCTGCTTGATGCCCTATCTCAGAAGTAGAAATCGTTGAGGTCATTGATGCCCTCCCTTCTGGTAAAAGCCCGGGACCCGATGGGCTCACTAATGAATTCTTTAAATCCTTCAAGTTGGTGATTGCCACCCCTCTTCGTGTGGTTTGGCAAGAGGTGCTCAAGTTTGGCATGCTTCCATCTTGTCTCAACAATGGCATTATCAAGTTAATACACAAAAAAGGGAAAAAGAACAGAATAGAGAACTGGTGTCCTATCACAATGCTCCAAACGGGATACAAGATCATTGCAAAGTCATTGCCAATAGAATCTCTTGCCCTTTGAGAGCGTGGTTAAGCGAGGACCAAAAAGGTTTCATGAAAGGCAGGTCAATTTTGGAAACCATTATAGATATCTGGGAAGGTCTTGACTTTGCAAATGAGTCTAAACAAGATGTGGTCTTCCTCAAGATCGACTTTGATAAAGCCTACGATAGACTGGAATGGGACTATATTCTACAGTCGCTTCAAGATCTTGGATGTAGTAAAAAATTCACCAAGATGATCGCGACCCTTCTCGGAAATGCATCGACCCAAATTAACATTAATGGCAAACTTTCGAAGGTGATCAAACTTTGAAGATCTATCAGAGAAGGGTGCCCATTGGCTCCCCTTCTCTTTGCCATTGCAACGGAAGGGCTTAGCAGGCTGGTGGAGCATGAGGTGGAAGCTAGTAATATCAAAGGTCTCCATTTGCCTCATGCCCATGACCAGATCACCATGAGACTTTTTGCTGATGATATAAATGCATTTGTTAGCAATGATAGTACCAGCCAGGAGACGTTCTGGAGATGTCTGGATATTTTTTTGAAGCCTCTGGATCCATAATTAACCACTCTAAGACCGCCTTCAAAGCTATTATTGGGTCACATCCCGACCTTTTCATCGATCATGGATGTCAAATCATTCTGCAGTGCCAAAGTTTTCGGCTTCTTGGGATTCCCTTGGGGTTTGGTGTCTCTATGGAACAACGATGTGACTAGGTGTTGGCCAAACTCGAAAACAAGCTTAACACTTGGAGAGGTATGCAAATCAATCTCGCTTGTCCTGCTATGGTTATCAACACGTTCCTTGTATCTTCTACCATTTATTTCCTTTCTTGTTGGAGACCGAAAGAGAAAGATCTGTCCAAATTGGATAGTGTTTGTAGAAACTTCCTTTGGACCGGTGACCACAATAGGAGGGGGGTGCCTAAAATCAAGCTGTCCATCTGCACCAGCCATAGAGACAGTGGGGGCCATGGTATCCTGGACATTGGGTGCATGGCTAACAAACTGGCGGCCAAATGGATGATTAAGGCTTGGTGCAACAGGGAGGCCTCGTGGGCCATGTTGATCTTCAGAAACAAGAATGAGTTGGCTCTCAGGGGTTTCCCAAATTGGAAGAATCTTGACATCTTGACCTTGCTGTTTTCCCCGATCCCCGTCTTCCCGAAAGGCTCTAATCTTGTGTGCTCCCTATGGAAGAGTTGGAATAAATTCAAAAGCTACACAAGAATAAGTGAAGACCAGAAGTGGGCTGCGGGTATCAGACAAAACGACTCTATCTGGTTTTCGATCCATGGCATCCGGAGTGTGGATTCTTGGGACATTCAAAATTCCAAGAAGTTATGGAACAAAAGCTTCAAAAACTGGAAGCATCTCTGGAAACAAGACACCAACCAATGGATCAACTTTGAGGATATTGACCCTAGCATCAACATTTGGTACAAAGAATGGAACACTTTGCAAAGTAGATGTCTCGCCTGGGACCGCCACAAAGTTTGCCTTCTCATGGGACACGACACGTCGAGATCACTTAGTCTCAAATGGCACAATGGGAAGAGACTATTAGAAATCCCGAACATCAAAGAAACAATTGACTATCAGGTTAACCTCAACAAGAAGTGGTGCGTGTCATGGACGTGGCTTTGGTGGGACATGAGGTTCATGGCTATCTCGCACCCCCTCATAGAAATCAAAAAGTTTGTCCTCTTATGGCAAATTCTTCATCATGGAATCCAGAGCAACCTTAAGGCTAGCAAATTTTGCGGGACTCCTCATTGGTGCAAACGCTGCTACCGGTCTATCGAAGTTTTTCCACACATCTTCTTTACCTGCCCCAACTCCAACAGACTCTAGCAGACGGTTCGAAAGAAACTTAGACTTCAGAAACATATCAGTTAGAAGCAAGCCCTGCTGGTAGAAGCGATCGGTTGCTCCGCGACTCTTTGGAATGCCATCAGAGGGGAGGTCCTATGGAAAATCTGGATGGAAAGATGTGTTTTAACTTCGGCCACTGCCCTAAAGAGTGGTCAATTGAGAAATCGTTGTTCCTCCTTGGCAGAAGGATCGTTAACTGTAAGAAATCCCCCCCCCCCTTGCCCCCTTTAGGCATCATCAAGTACTCTTTTTGATCAATAACAAGCTTAAACCTAAGTGGGCCCTACATGAGGGTGATGATAGGGTGATTAACCTTCTTTGTAATGCCATCTAAGCTCTGTAAAAGCTTCCCCTGCTTTGTGGGATTTGGGGGGTCCCGTGAGAACTAGTCCACTGCTCTTGTACTTTTCTTTATTTAATTCAAGTCCGAGAGAGTATGTTAATGCCGAATTTCCTTTATTAAAAAAAAGTATGAACGCTTTGATTACTATTTTGCAAAAACTTTGCGCTATTTTGACCACCGGATCACGGTGGGAACAACTATCTTCAACATGCCAATATACACAAATAAACCACACATACACGTGGAATGGACTAGTGGACGCCCACAATCAAGAAACTGGAACCCCAACTATGCCACTCATGCCAAGAGTAGCCCGCACTCTTATCTCTTAGTTTGATGCCTACAATATCTCATGCTTTAGTTTTGTTTATTATTATCGTAAACTTTGCTATTGGGCACCCATATGGAACTTCTTTAGTTCCCTTATGGAACAAGAGAAGTGCTTCTGATAGTTGTAGCCTATCATCCAAGCTCTCTCTTCAACGAATAGGAGAAATTCAGTGTCCATGACCCCCATAGTGTTCAAATTCTGGGTCTACGGAAGCACACAAAGAACACAAGGAAGAATAAAAGGCTTGGAGCACAGCACAATATAGAATGTATTATCAAATGAAGACGGCATTGGCAAAACACTTGGCAGCACCGAAATCATTCAGAAGGGATGCTTGTCACACACACACACAACGGTCCCTGTGAACGTTTCCATATACTCAGTCTCCCAACTAGAAGTGGCGACAGTAGGCTACTTTTCTTCAACCACAATATGCATAAATTACCAAGCATGAAGTAAGGAACACTAGTGGACACATGAATTTCATAGCAACCAGCGTAATTTGAGTTAGAAAAAAAGGCATGCAAATATGGTCGTAATGATCCCCCTTGGGATAAAGCAATCCAAGCACCCACATACCCCTCAAGTAGCAAAAAATGCGCTTAAGTATTTTTGAATAAGGTGATGGAAGAATCCATTTGGAGGTTTTTACCTACCAAACCCCATGCCAAAGATACTTTCTTAGTATATGTACTCAAATATCCAGAAACTATAGAAAACGTGATCTATTGAAAGAAAGGATGTATTTAGTTTTTGAATATAGTAAGCAGACCCATGTTTAGAACGGTGAGG
>CM035444.1:81036480-81041480 GCA_020310875.1 Ceratopteris richardii
TTATGCAAAGAGGAGAGAGAACGTGCAAAAATGGTCCCTACAGATGCGATTTTTGTTAATTTTCTCATTATCACCACATGATGACTGAATTAAAGTTTTCCTAATTTCTCATCGGCAAATAAGTATGGATGCCCCAAGGGTGTTGAATCCCCTATGGTCTCCCTTAGTAGATCCGCAATTCTATCAACTCAGGAGGAGCTCAAGAAAGTTTTTCTCATCGGCCAAATGTTTGGCCCTAGGCCCCTGCTCAAAACCGTGCGACAGTGGCTTTGCAACGAGTGGTTCCCCCATGGGCTAATTGTTTGTAAGTGTCAATTCTTATTGGCAAGTCACATGTTGCTAGTTTTTGAAAATGAAGATATGGCGTTTCGAACCCTAAGTGTCGGAACCTGGCAACTCAGCCGAGCAACCCTTTGCCTATGCAGATGGTCCCCTGATTTTACTCCCGACAAATCAAAATCGCTCCGGCACCCTCTTTGGGTTGAGCTCCCTAACCTGCCGTACTTCTTGTACAACGTTGTGTGGGACATTGTTTCTCCTATCGGCAAGTCGTTGGCCTTACGCGAGGACATTGGTGTTCTCATTTATGAAGGTGCAAGACACTCGTTCAACGCTCCGTGGCACCCTCAAATCTATGTCGAGGCTGACCTCAACATGCCGCTTCCTTTGAAGTTCAAAGTGGACTTGGGCGAAGGGGATGTATGGGAGCAAGACATCAATTATAGAAACCTTCCCAACACGTGCTTTTGGTGTGGCCAACAAGGTCACAGGATTAAAGATTTCCCTTTGAGAAAAAAAAGCAAGCGAAATCAAGAAGCCCCCAGAAACGCTCAAGACAACAAAGGGGCATTGATTCACTTGACGGAAGAGGAAGTCAAGGGCCCCCTTAATCAAGAAGCAAATGCAGGCGGGTTCATCGAAGTCAGAAGAAGAATGAAAAGAAGCCCTTGGGCGACTTCTGAGCGAAACAACATGCATGTTACCCCCTCCAACAACTTGTATTGCAATTTGGAAAAGGAGATCAATGAGTTTGACTACCCTGGTAGGAACCAATTTGAGGTGGACACCATCGACAAAGCCCTAGAGATCCCTGACAATAAAGAAACCTTCTAGGAGGGCTACACTACAAGTAAAGAGGATGACTTTACTACTAGTAATGAAGATAACATGGATAGCGAAAGCTCTATCATCCGATCGACTATTTCGAAAACGGTGTCGAAAATGGTGCCCAGTTCTTAACAACAGGAGGCATCCTGCAAAGGAAAACAACCTATGGAGCTACCTTGGAAAAGCCCCCACAAGAACTTATTGTGAAATCCGGATCCAATCCCAGCGAAAAAGAAAGATGAACCCAAGAAAAGAAAGGACAAAGATCCCTCCCACAAAGAGGGCTCACTACGACAATGATCATCATCTCGTTAAACTCTAGAGGGCTAACCGACCCCTCAAGACCGACCATCATTGGTCAATGATTTTGTGCCATTAGCCTAAACCCAGAGTTTATATGTATTCAAGAGATTAAAATTGATGGAGAAGACCTCTAGAAACAACTTAGACATGTCTCCTCGTCCCCTGTTTGGATTTCAACGGCGCACCAGCATGGGTCCGGTGGAATGGTAATCGGTATTAGTCAATTATGGTTTGAAAAGCTTGACAACTCCATTGAAGATGAATGCCATCGATGGATTGCTGTTTCTTTTGGTGCTCCTTTTTGTTTTACTTTAGTTTCCTTGTATGCCCCTAATGGGGAGTTAGAGAGATGAATGCCATCGATGGATTGCTGTTTCTTTTGGTGCTCCTTTTTGTTTTACTTTAGTTTCCTTGTATGCCCCTATGGGCAGATGGATGGGCAAGGGAAGGGTCATCGATAGTCGGGAGAAAGAAACATGGGACAAAACCAAACTGCACTTGGATTTGGTCGAATTCAAAGATTCGAATGGCTTTTCTTGGTCAAATCTCCAAGCGAGCGAGGACGTGAGGAAAGCTAGGCTTGATAGATGCTACATTTCTCAGAGTTTTACTCATCAGTGGGGCTACCCTTCCCTCTCGCAATGCACCGACCTCACCATCTCTGATCACTACTCGATCGTTATCACTTTCCAACCTTTCACCAAGATTCGTAAGGCTCCTTGGTTCCATGCCAACACGCCCTCCTTCTAGTATTTGTAGAAACTTCCTTTGGACTGGTGACCAGAATAGGAGGGGGGTGCCTAAAATCAAGAGGTCCATCTGCACCAGCCATAGAGACAGTGGGGGCCTTGGTATCCTGGACATTGGGTGCATGGCTAACAAACTGGCGGCCAAATGGATGATTAAGGCTTGGTGCAACGGGGAGGCCTTGTGGGCCAAGTTGGTTTTGAGAAACAAGAATGAGTTGGCTCTCAGGGGTTTCCCAAACTCGAAGAATCTTGACATCTTGACCTTGTTGTTTTCCTCGATCCCCGTCTTCCCGAAAGGCTCTAATCTTATGTGCTCCCTATGGAAGAGTTGGAATAAATCCAAAAGCTACACAAGAATAAGTGAAGACTAGAAGTGGGCTGCCGGTATCAGACAAAATGACTCTATCTGGTTTTCGATCCATGGCATCCGAAGTATGAATTCTTTTTTTTTTGTTTTTTTTAATATAAAGAAAGTTCGGCAATAGCCTACTCTCCGGGACTTGAATTAAATAAAGAAAAGTACAAGAGAAGGGGACTAGTGCCCACGGGACCCCCCACATCCCACAAAGCAGGGGAAGCTTTTATAGAGCTTAGATGGCATTACAAAGAAGGTTAATCACCCTCTCATCACCCTCATGAGGGGCCCACTTGGGTTTAAGCTTGTTATTGATCAAAAGGAGTACTTGATGATGCCTGAAGGGGGCGTTTTCTTACAGTTGACAATCCTTTTGCCAAGGAGGAACAACGATTTCTCAATTGACCACTCTTTGGGGGAGTCACCAAAGTTGAAAGCACATCTTTCCCGCCAGATTTTCCATAGGACATCCCCTTTGATGGCGTTCAAGAGAGTTGCGGAGCAGCCGATTGCTTCTCCCAGCAGGGCCTGCTGCCAACTGAGATGTTTCTGAAGTCTAATTTTCTTTCCAATCGTCTGCCAAAGTCTGTTGGATTTGGGGCAAGTAAAGAAGATGTGTGGAACATCTTGGATAGACCGGTAGCAGCGTTTGCACCAAGGAGAAATCCCACAAATTTTGCTAGCCTTAAGGTTGGTCCAAATTCCATGATGAAGAATTTGCCATAAGAGGACAGACTTTTTGATTTCTATGAGGGGGTGCCAGATAGCCATGAATTTCATGTCCCACCGAAGCGGCGTCCATGACAGGCACCACTTCTTGTTGAGGTTAACCTGATAGTCAATCGTTTCTTTGATGTTCGCGATTTTTGATAGGCTATTCCCATTGTGCCATTTGAGACCAAGCAAGCTCGACGTGTCGTGTCCCATGAGAAGGCGAACTTTGTGTCGGTCCCAGGCAAGTCATCTACTTTGTAAAGTGTTCCATTCTTCGTACGAAATGTTGACGCAAGGGTCAATATCCTCGAAGTTGATCTAGCGGTTGGTGTCTTGTTTCCAGAGATGTTTCCATTTTTTGAAGCCTTTGTTCCATAACTTCTTGGCATTTTGAATGTTCCAAGATTCCACACTCCGGATGCCATGGATCGGAAACCAAATAGAGTCGTTTTGTCTGATATCGGCCGCCCACTTCCAATCTTCACTTACTCTTGTGTAGCTTTCAAGAAGTGTGGATTCTTGGAACATTCAAAATTCCAAGAAGTTATGGAACAAAAGCTTCAAAAACTGGAAGCATCTCTGGAAACAAGACACCAACCAATGGATCAACTTTGAGGATATTGACCCTAGCGTCAATATTTCGTACAAAGAATGGAACACTTTGCAAAGCAGATGTCTCGCCTGGGTCTGCCACAAAGTTTGCCTTCTCATGGGACACGACATGTCGAGCTCACTTAGTCTCATATGGCACAATGGGAAGAGACTATCAAAAATCCCGAACATCAAAGAAACAATTGACTATGAGGTTAACCTCAACAAGAAGTGGTGCGTGTCATGGACGTGGCTTCGCTGGGACATGAGGTTCATGGCTATCTCGCACCCCCTCATAGAAATCAAAAAGTTTGTCCTCTTATGGCAAATTCTTCATCATGGAATCCGAACCAACCTTAAGGCTAGCAAATTTTGCGGGACTCCTCCCTGGTGCAAACGCTGCTACTGGTCTATCGAAGATGTTCCACACATCTTCTTTACCTGCCCCATTTCCTATAGACTCTAGCAGATAGTTCGAAAGAAACTTAGACTTTAGAAACATATCAATTAGAAGCAAGCCTTGCCGGGAGAAGCGATCGGTTGCTCCGCAAATCTTTGGAATGCCATCAGAGGGGAGGTCCTATGGAAAATATGGATGGAAAGATGTGTTTTTAACTTCGGCCACTACCCCAAAGAGTGGTCAATTGAGAAATCGTTGTTCCTCCTTGGCAGAAGGATCGTTAACTTTAAGAAATCTCCCCCCCCCCTTTAGGCATCATCAAGTACTCCTTTTGATCAATAACAAGCTTAAACCTAAGTGGGCTCTACATGAGGGTGATGAGAGGGTGATTAACCTTCTTTCTAATGCCATCTCAGCTCTGTAAAAGCTTCCCCTGCTTTGTGGGATTTGGGGGGTCCCGTGGGCACTAGTCCCCTTCTCTTGTACTTTTCTTTATTTAATTCAAGTCCGAGAGAGTAGGCTAATGCCAAACTTCCTTTATTAAAAGAAAAAAGTATGGACGCTTTGATTACTATTTTGCAAAAACTTTGCGCTATTTTGACCACCGGATCACGGTGGGAACAACTATCTTCAACATGCCAATATACACAAATAAACCACACATACACGTGGAATGGACAAGTGGACGCCCACAATCAAGAAACTGGAACTCCAACTATGCCACTCATGCCAAGAGTAGCCCGCACTCTATTCTCTTAGTTTGATGCCTACAATATCTCAT
>CM035444.1:81046480-81216326 GCA_020310875.1 Ceratopteris richardii
AGGGTTTTAGGATTAGGGGTTTAGATTTTTATAGGTATTTAAGTATTTAAGTTTTAGTATTTCAGATTTAAGTCTAAATCTTTCTAATTAGGGTTTTAGGGTTCCAATACCTACATAACATATATACACAAACACACATATACATATAATACATACATACATGTAGATACACATGCATACAGAAATATACATATTTTAGGTCTAAATCTTTAAGATTAGGGTTTTAGGGTTTTAACAGCTACATAACATATATACACACATACACATATATATATAATACATATATACATGTAGATACACATGCATACAAAAATATACATATTTTAAGTCCAGATTTTTAAGATTAGGATTTTAATTAAATATATATAATTAAATATATAAAAATAGGATTACGTAAGGAAAAAATCTGAATATATAAATAAATATATATATAAAACAAGATAATTATATACATAAATAAATAAAGAAAGAACTAGTGTTTTAAATAATTTAATTAAATATATATAATTAAATATATAAAATTAAATATATAAAAATAGGGTTAAGGAAGGAAAGAATCTGAATAAATAAATAAATATATATATAAAATAGGTTAGTTATATAGATAAATAAATATAAAAAGAACTAGTATTTTAAAAAATTTAATTAAATAAATATAATTAAATATTTATAATTAAATATATAAAAATAGGATTAAGTAAGGAGAAAATATGAATATATAAGTAAATATATATATATATATATATATATATATATATATATATATATATATATATATATATACATATATATATATATATATATATATATATATATATATATATATATATATATATATATATATATATATATATATATATATATATATATATATATAATAAGATAATTATATACATAAATAAATATAACATGTGTATAGAAATATACATAATTTAGGTGTAGATCTTTAAAATTTGGGTTTTAGGGTTTAGGCATACATATAACTCAATTAAGAGGAAACAAATCTGAATAAAATAAATAAATATATATATGAAATAGGATCAATTAAGAAAAAATCAGAATATATAGATAAAATAGAATAGTTATATAGATTAGGGTTTTAAGTTTTTTTAGGTATTTAAGTATTTAGGTTTAGTATTTTAGGTTTAAGTCTTTAAGAGTATGATTTTTAAGTTTAATAAAAAAACAAATGTTCTAAAATGTCCATATTGTAGCAGATGGCTTCTTTGGATCTTGAAGAGAGAATGGCATGTCCTTGCACACAGTGCAAGTATCAAATTTATCGAAAACGACGGATTTGTAATGCACATGTTAGAGAGTATGGATCCTTTGATAGGAGTTGACTGGAAAACCTATGCTATCATTCGCATGGTCCCCCAGGTGAGCAGATGGACCCAAACAACATTGCACAGGTAACCTCTCATGGACAAAAGAGAGCAAAAAGGACTTAGACGTACAAGCAAGTACTAATAATATTACACAGAATGAACATATGAAAGAGATGCTTGAAGCATTTTATGACATGGACGAAGATCATGATGGTGGAGAAGGTGTCGAGAGTCTCATGGACACAATAGAAATTCCATGATCGGGAGTTGATGAAGAATATGAAAACGTGCGAATACTAGCTCGTTCACCACTTTACAATGGAGTAAAGATATATGTACTACGTGCGTCACTCGCGATGCTCAATCTGCAATCCGTTTATGGATGGTGAGATAGTAGTGTCACTGAATTGTTTAGGTAAGTGGAGAACAAATTGGCTTTCATTGTTGTATCATAATAAATTTATTTACTAATATTGTTTTAATTGCTTATTGCAGGCTTCTAAAAGATCAACTTTTGCCAGAGGGCAATGACATGCCTCCAACACGTGGAGATGCAAAAAAGCTTTTACAGTCCATTGGAATGGATTATACAAAAGTTCATGCTTATCCAAATGATTGCATTCTCTTTCGGAATGAGTATGAGCATCTCCACGTATGTCCAAAGTGTGGAGCAAATAGATTTAGAGAAGACGTTGTAGGGGAAGCAATCCTCGCAAAGGTTCTTCGCCACTTTCCTATCATTCCACGAATTAAGAACATGTTTAGATGCAAATCTATAGCTGCGTTAATGTCATGGCATACAAAGAGCAGGTCTACAGATAATGTAATGCGAGTGCCTGCTGACTGTGATGCTTGGAAGCACATAGATAGTAAGTGGCTAGAGTTTGCTAGTGAGCCTCGATCCATACGTCTAGGCGTAGCTATGGATAGAGTGAATCCATTTGGATTACACAGTTCTTCATGGAGCACATGGCCTGTATGTTTGGTCAACTATAATATCCCACCATGGTTGGCCACAAAGAAAGGTCATTTATTATTAGCTCTTATTGTACCAGGTAAGTATAAGGTAAAAAACATGGATGTATATCTTGCATCACTTGTAGAAGAAATGCGCATTTTATGGGATGGGATTACTTTGCGTGACATGTCTCAACCTATAAGAAGACAAGACGTGCCAGTGCAAGGCATACTTATGTGGACAATGCATGATTGGCCTGGTTATGGTGAATGTTTAGGTTTATCAATTTCGGGTTACCATGCTTGTCCTTTATGCAGACCACGACTCGAAGCATGCGATTCCAAAGCACTACGTAAAACTGTCTATGAAGGACATCATAGATATTTTCCTGATGGACATGTTTTAGGTGAAGGACAAATTGGTCGACAAGCACAACACCAAATGAAAGCTAGCAATTGGAAACAACTGTGGGATTCAGAAAATCTAGTTGCTGGCATGAAACGGTTGTCCATTTTTCATGAACTCCCTTATTGGAGTGAATTGTTGATGGACATGTTTTACGTGAAGGACAAATTGGTCGACAAGCACAACACCAAATGAAAGCTAGCAATTGAAAACAACTGTGGGATTGAGAAAATCCAATTGCTGGCATGAAATGGTTGTCCAATTTTCATGAACTCCCTTATTGGAGTGAATTGTTGATCAATCATTTGGTGGACCCGATGCATATTTTTAAGAATGTGGGAGAGATTCTTTGTAAAACTTTGATTGGAAAGAAAGAAAGCAAAGCACAAAGGGAGGACTTAGAAGAGCGAGGTCGTATGTGAGAGTTGTGGGCAATTACTAAGCCCAACGGAACAGTATCGTTACCAAGAGCTCCTTGGGTGCTTCGTAGAATGGAAGAGCAACCAGTGAAGAAAACAATTTCAGAGTTTGGAACACCTACTGGATGCATGAGGTGTCTAAGGACTGCTTTCACATGAAACGACAATCTTGCATGACTCAAATCTCATGATTGGCACAAGTTTTTACAGTTTGTGCTCCCTGTGGCCTTAAAAGATTATCTTTGAGAGGATGTATGAAGGACCATTTATAAAATTAGTTCTTTAGTACGGTGGATATCTTCTAAAGAGATAAATAGAGACAGCATAGAGAGTGTGAAACTCAATGCTATCGAGGCTGTTTGTATGGTAGAGAAATACTTTTCCACAAGTATTCTCACTATTCAACTTCATTTACTAGTTCATGTGGTAGATGAAGTTGCCATTAGGGGAGAAAGTGAGCCCTGCATGGGCCTTGTAAGGATCTCTAATTTTTAGGGATTAAGAAGCTTAATCCATGACTTTTGGGAGCCACATGATACCACTAGTGGTATTGTGAAATAAAAAATGTAGATGAAATAAGTCTTTTTTCATGTCACACGCGAGTGTCTGTGAGCCATTCGATTGATCGAATCAATGGTTTACATTGAATTGGATTTGAATCTAGAGAGAGACTAAAAAAAACTCGTGGGAGTAAGGACAAAGACTGTCCCCACTCTCTGCAGAAAAAGTGGCCATTAGATCTATCTAGATCCGATGGATCGGCGCAATTCGCGCTGAGCTCATTTTCGGGATGCATCGGCGTCGTCCGATCGAGGGCTCATCCAGTGGTTCCCATTAGAAGGCGCTTTTTTCATGTGGGCAATCAATCTAAGCCATCAGATCTTGTCCAGATCAAAGGCCACGAATTCAAGCGCTCAACTTGCCTGTAGTTCAAAGTGGACCGTCCGATCGGCGCTAAAATCCAATGACTCATAGAAAAAGGCACCTTTTGTCATGATTTCTTTGATCTCATTCATGAGATCTCAAGCTAATCCAAGGGTCCAAGTTTGTAGATGCCTTGACTTTTGGCATTTAACCTTGGCCATTAGATATTTGATCAATCCAACGGTTCTAAACAAATTTCGAGGTATTCAAAACCATCTTCTAAAGAAAACCATGAATTCTAGATGGTTTTTGGCTCTTTGACCACACAAAAACAAGGGAAGCCTATGCCTAGTCAATGTGTTGAAGGGACTAGACTGTGGCCACCACCCTCTTCTCATTGGTCCATGACTAATCAGCCCTTAATCTAAAAGGCCCATTCAGGGTTCATTTTTGCCCCTAATGCAATAGCAGGAACTGCCCATAGTCGATGGAAGTTCTTCTTAGAGTGCTTTATGAAGACATTAAAAGGGTTTGTTCGACAGAGAGCACATAGAGAGGTAGCATGGCAAAGGGATGGCTTGTACAAGAATCTCTTGTATTCATAACTGAGTTTCTACGTATGTTGGATCCCGAAATGCCTCGCTTATGGAGCGATGATGAAGATGTTCGTCTCCTAGGCGATGAACCACAAGGTAAAGGATTGTAGAGAAAAATGGATGCAGCTTTCAGAGAGAAGGCAATGAAGTTTTGCATAGTTAACTCTGAGCCTATGCAGAAGTGGTTAGAAAGGTATGAGCTTGCCAAGGAAACTAACGCAAAGGAAAGAGCTCAATTTCGAAGAAATGGTTCCACTCGATTTTTGCCTCTTCCAGAAAGTCTTTGACCTCTTCCACCTTTTCCAACGAGGAGATGGCTAGATACAACGGTTTCACAAGCAAAGACAGCAGGTGAAGATATCTGTGAAGAAGAGGAAGAACTTGCAAAAGGATGTGATTGGGAGTATATTAAATATGGTGCACTATGGTCTCATGGATGACACTTTTGAGTCGCACGAAAGGATGAAAATAGATCTACTTTTGATAGTGGAGTGATGGTGAATTTTCTGCAAAAAAGTAGAGCGAGTGCAAGAGAGGATAATGCTCTAGAAGGCGAGCTAGATTATTGTGGTGTGATTCAAAACATCTTGAAACTATCTTTGAAAAAGTTTGATTACTTTGTTTTTGATGTGAAATGGTTCAAAGTAGTCAACTCTGGAAGAAATGCAACAGTGAGACGAGATAAAAGCGGTTCGCTTCAAGTCGACTCCACAAGATTATGGAATGATGAAAGGGACACATTTGTACTTCTCGAACACTATGAGCAAGTTGTTTTTATACCAGATTCAAAAGAACCAGAGTGGCTATTTGTTTCACAAGTCGCTCCACGTAGTAGATAAATTTTTGAGAACATAGATGTAGAAGAAAGTCCATCTCTAGTGGACTCAGAGATTCATTCGATAGTCGAGGAGGAAGAGTTCATTGTTCGAGAAGAAGAGGTCATTGAAGAAGAGGTCATTGTTCGAGAAGACGAAGCAATAGACGATGATCAGGAAGAAACCAGCATAGAAAGCGATTTAGAAGCCATCAATATAGAGATAGATATTCTCGGTGCATCGGATCTTTAAGAGGATGCTAGACTAGAGGACTTTTGAATAAAACACCTGTATGTACTAATTTTTGTTTTTTTTTGTTTATTCTCTATATTGCTTTTATTATCACATTCTAATTATTTGAGTTCTTTTATTACAGAGCACGATGGGAGACGGTCCTCCAGTCACTCCACATTCCATGATACAGGAGCAGTTTTTGGAGTTCATCTCTTAGGTTTCTCCGACGTATATGGCCGTTGCATCACAGTATTGGATCGCTTGTGGTAGCGCTCCTCCCGGCCTCACTCGTGGCGGCCTTAGTCCTGCCAGCCTCACTCCCGCTGGCCTCACTCCCGTCGGTGTTACTCCCGCCGGTGTCACTCCCGCCGGTGTCACTCCTACTGGTGTTACCCGTAGGAGGTATGTCTCCTAGCTTTGTGACTCCACCACGACCATCTTTTCAGCCATCTCCTACTGGGTCTACTAGTAGACATGTGCGTTCAACACCTCAGCGCGATACAAGTTTTGGCCGGTCTCGTAGATCGAGGTCACACTCTGGAGGAGGAAGTTCTAGGAGTGGATCTACAGGTAGGTCTGGAGGCGAAGGAGGCGGCTGTTGTGGAGGTAGTGCGATGGACGTTGTGTCACCCACTTCTAATCCTAGGGCAAGTACCTCAGATGTAGGTAGGCCACGTAGTACACCACGTGGAACACCACGTACACCTTGGGGTGCTCATGACCATGATGACTCCAAGGTGTATACTATCCAAGATGGAGCTCCGGTGATGGATGCGATTGGCAAAGCAATGTGTGCATGCATACAAGAGCTTTGCTCCATCTAGTTTGGACACTCTATCATGCTGAAATGGAGTGAACAGGATAAAGATCAGAAGAATTATATCACACAGATGATTTATCAGGAGTTCCGACCAACCAATGGACAATCTCTTGTCTGTTCAGAGTGGATTCTGCACACCGCACGTGAGGTTATGTCCCATCGACGATCCGAGGCTCGTGACGCTTTCAGAGCAGGCTTACCAAAGCCTGTATGGTAAGATGCTAAGGAGTGGGACGTGATTCGTGACGAGCAGCAGCAGACTCCTGATCGATATTGCCAGTAGCGAGATGCCATAGCCACACGTTTAGATATGGTTGGACCGTCACATTTGGGCAGTGGTGGATATGACACGATGCATCATGAGTTTGTAAGTACCATTTCATTAATTGAATCTATTTGTGTTAAATTTCTCATGTATGTTCCTCTAATCTTTTGTATATTTGTTTCAGGAGCTGGCAATGGGTCGTCCTCCAACACGAACGGAGGAGTCTTACGGATATCATCATGGGTTGGTTACACTATTGGAGGACTTGGAGGGAGGCGGTGCAGTCGTTTCATGGGAGCATTTGTGATGAGGTAATTAATTTATAAACTTGAATTTTACTTGTTGTTTGTAATTTTCATGTGAATTTATCTCATTCCATTAATGTTCTTTGTTGCAGGACTGTTGATATGGAATGTTCTTTGCATGTGTATGGCAATGGAACACCAAAATTTTGTATTTGATTTTCATATGGCAATGCATTGCTTTGCCACATTTTGTAAAAGCGTCATATATGACAGTGGTTTGCCACACTCTTGTACATGCTTCATTATTGAAATATATAACTTCTTTTATATATGGTTCATGGTTCATTCTGATTATCTCTTTTGTGTCCAATAATACTCTGTTTCATGAAATCATATTTCGGTTGACATTAGAGTACACATCACATGTACTCGGTTTTTTTTGGCAAAGTGTATTGTCTTTTGTTAAACAACATCATGGTAATGTTGCTGTAGCAAAAGACAACACACTCTGCCCAAAAAAACATTTTGCAGGTATGGTTGTCGGTATATGCGACGGTACTCCCATTAATGTCATCGGAATAAGCGTCGGTACACCCAGCAGGCGACAGTATACGGGACACTATGCCTAGCGGAACCCTCGATATAGGCGCCAGTATGGGTGGCACATATACCGACACTTATATCCACACATATACCGATGTTTATACCGACGCTTTGGTATTGATGCGCATACCGACCTTTACACCCGTGTCGGGGCAAATAAAGCCGCATTCATTTTCCTCGGTAAAAACCTCGGTATACCATAGATCTGTTGTAGTGCTAAGCATCCAAAGGCTTACCAATATGAAGCCCCTCAAAAGAGTTCAATTCGAAGCCAAATTATACACATTTTATGTATATGAATCAAAATCCTAGGTCCTAGATGAGGCACATAAGGCCCAAAATGCCCCTAGGACCATGAATTAGATGTCAAGGCAATTATTTTGTACATGAATGTACAAATCCTCTATCATCAAGGCAACCTGAGTCCATTATGATTCAAGTTTTGTGTTTAGAAAGTGGCAAAGAACATCTCATTTGCGATTGCCCTAAATACCCAAGCAATGCATCAAAATGTAGCACCAAAGGCTCCCTAGAAAATGAGAGAGGAACATTGTACCAAATACAATCTTATGTTCCCATCTAACTAGAGTATGGAATTCCTCCCTCCATTACAAAGTACTCTCAAGAGTTCTTGTGGTAAATACAAGAAGAAAAGTCGGTCAAAGAATAAGAGACCCCCCCCCCCCAAACCAATTTATGAGATAACCCACAAGATCAATTTCTCCAAGTTTTTCCATCTCTCAAAGGAGATTAGTTACAACCACAATCCGAAGATGGATTAGATTTTGAATCTAACATCCATACAAAAGTTAAAACGTTTTGTGGGCCCATGGGAATCTAGATCAATGTAATTATGAGCCCATACGGTCTTAGTGAGTAGTGAAGACTCCATCGTACCCAAGACTCCATGGAGGTAATAATGAACACTGAGGTGCAATGTCATCTCATCCTAGAAGATCTTCTAAAAGTGAAATGCCAATTGTGGAAACATGTGGAAAATATAGTTCCAGAACGTGATTGCTCCCACTCAAAAGAAGGATCCAAAAGGAAAGTACCAAGAACTCCATAGATAAGATATGAGACATGCGTTAAGGTGAATATGGTAATGCCTATGATCCCATGAACCACCAAGTGCACACTACCAAGGAAATCCTAGAATCATGCCTAGGATTTTTTATTGCTACCACATTATTATGGAGGCAGTGTCAAAAACTAGCTTTGAAACCTACATGGGAGAAGATTCAAATGGCTTATTATTATATTGAGCATCCATTAGGATTGTTGGGAGGGATTATTCTCACCACTTGTGGTGTGGAGTTTGAGCATAAAGTTTTTATAGAGTTTGGAAAGAACCACATATATGAGACAATACTAGGAAGACCTTTTCTGTGATATCTCCAAATAGTACAAGATTAGGTACAAACTCTTTGTACTTGGATCATCTGGGGCAACAAATAAATTCAACTTGAAGGACTACACATATAGAGATGTCCCACCCCTACAATGGAATCATATCCACAAGATACAATAGGAATCTACATCTATATAGTCAATGACATTTTTCAACTCATCTTGGATTGATGAAGATACACATTTGTGGATATCTAAGGTACTGAGGAACAGGGGATGAGATTAGAGGCCAACGGTCAAGAACCTCTTTGGACACTAGAACTGTTCACATTTGCAATGACAGTATTCCTTGACGAGGGATCTGTGCCTTATGGTTGGGCAAATACTAGTAGATATGGACAAAGTAGTCAATGAAGAACAATGGACCCCCCTTAGTAATGAAGATGGTTATGAAGTATCCTTGTTCATGTGTGAACCTATCAAGGATGAAGAGGATTAATCATCCACGGTTATAAAATCTATCCTGAATCAGAGGAAAGGTATTTGTATTTGATGGAAGCAAAGAAATAAGAGCATAATACACCCGAAAATGTAATATCGATAGTCAATGAGGTAGAAGATAGAAAGGAAAAGAAAAAAATTTGAAGAACCTCTTAGGTAGAGGAGGAATCAGTAGTTATGATGCCATATAATTTTAGGAAGTATGATATTTAAGATAAAGAAATCCTATTAAGGATGCCAAAATGAGAAGCCCTAATCGGAGAACCTTATGACAACAAAGAAGTTACGAAGAAAATAATAGTGACAATTGAGGGTCATGCGGAACGATGCACATATATAGGAGAGGATTTAAGTCTAGAAGAGCAAGAAGTATTAATAAATATCGTAAGAAAATACAGAGATTTGTTCACATGGACATACACAAATTTGAAAGGTGTAGAACTAGATATTTTTTTACATAACATCGATATGGCACCAATGGATAAACCCAAAAAATAGAAAATACACGTATAGTGATACCTATGCTACTAAAATAAAAGAAGAACGTGACCATTTGAAATAAGTCAAACTCTTTTATGAAATTAAGCATATCGGATGGGCATCACCATTATTGTTAAGACAAAACAGAATGGTAAATAACCCATTTTTATTAACTTAAAATTTGTTAATATAGTCACAATTAGAGATAGGTATGCTCTTTGTATCAATGAGAATTTGTTGGAATGGGTAGCAGATACAAAAGTGTATAGTTTCGTAGAAACCTTTTTGGATACAATCAAGTAGACATAGCCTCATACGATCAAACACAAGATGGCTTTTGCCATGGAATTGGGAATTTAGGCCTTCCCGGTGATGCCATTTGGGCACACGGATTCCCTTGCTAAGTTTCAATTGTTGATGTGTAAGATATTTAAGGAATTTATGTGAAAGACTTTTGCCATGGAATTGGGAATTTAGGCCTTCCCGTGATGCCATTTGGGCACACGGATTCCCTTGCTAAGTTTCAATTGTTGATGTGTAAGATATTTAAGGAATTTATGTGAAAGACTTTGGTTTATTGGCACATTCCCACATATGATGAAACCACATCCTAGAGCTAAGCTACATATTTGATGAGCTTATGTAGGAATCGAGAAAACATATCTATTCATGATACAACTAAGGAAGATTTTGGGCCATATTCTTTCAGAAAATGGAATATCAACCAATGAAGCTAAAGTTTGAGTGATTGTGAAATTTCCTTGACATAATAAGACTATAAAGGAAGTATAAGACTTCATGGACCATGTCTACTATATAAGATTTATACATGTGTACTTGATAATAGCCAAATCATAGGACAATCTTTTGAACAACTTTGAATGGAGCCAAAAATGCAATAAATCCTTTTATGAATGGAAAAGACATTTGTGTTAGTGTCGATACTAAATACCCTTAACTAGACAAAATCATTTCATGTTCATGTTGACGCATCCAATTTCACTTTTGAATGTGTGTTCATGTTTATACAACTCAATAAAAATAAGTAACATAAAGAAAAGGAACAAAGGATAAGAGAAGAAGCATATATAGGGGGTCAAAAGAGCGAATTAAGAGAATAAAGCTTAGGAGACAAGGCTTGGTATGGAATTCCAATGACCTCCATTATCACATGGAAATGTGATAGAACATAGAAATACCAACCCTAGCATTATCCATTGAAGACTTAGGAGCTACCACAAGTGCCATTAGATATTCTTTTTTTCAATGCATGGGCATACATGTGAACCCATTAGAGGTGTACCTCATTGGATTAGGAGGTAAGGAGACATCATGCCTCAGAGAGGTAGAATGTGGAACTCTCACAAAAGAAACTTGAAAAAAATGGAATGTGTGCTACTTTTCTCGCATCCTTTATATCCTCTTACACTCAAAATGGTAAGCATATAGACTGCTCTAGTTGGACATGTGCCCATCATGCACACTTATTCCCATTACTTCTTAGGTACCTTATGATACACCCCAAGCTAGAGACCTTAATAGATAATGGTATTGTTCCAACACACACTTATGAGTAATCTAGCTTGAATCTATGTCTAAAATTCTCTCTTCCTTCTAAAGATCATTGTACTCAATGATCCAAGAGAAAACTTTGAGTGGACACCCTTCTAGGTTACCAAATACGTTGGAGTGAACTAGTTCTGCATGTGATTCTCCTAACTAGCATCTCCTTGCTAGGAATCTAGACTACAACTTTGCCTTGGTTGCTCTTTCCAAGCCTTCTCTCTCCTTGTTAGGAATCTAGACTATAGCCTTGCCCTGTTTTCTCTTTGCAAACCTTGTCTTTCTATGTATCTTCGCCTACATTCTTCATTATTTGGTAGAGACATAGATGGAACTTACTCAAATACTCATACTAAACTACTATCGAATCAACATATGATTCCTTCTTTATAGATAGTATCTCTTAAATCTATGTCTCAACTTCCATCTGAGAAATTCTTAGATGATTTCCTACTACTAGTTTCTTACTATAGCATTCTAATAAAACTTGAATTTCCCTTTTGTTCAACAATTATAAAGCCTGTACTTCTTAAGGAATAAACTCCTTAGCTCTATATATAGAAATGTGCACTATTACTCATAGCTATGTAGTTATGGTAACTAACTCTAAACTAGATACTTAATCTATAAGTATCTATAAACTTAGCATTAATTTTCCCTTGTTTTAGCCATTTCTCTAATCATAATATCATGTTTAGTCAACATGTAAGTTCTTATAATGTCTTGAAAGAACAATTATGAGCATAATTGTTTGTATACCCACTTAGTGCCAGTGGTCTTCTTTCCAAGAGGCAAGTCACATAAAGACTAGGTACAATTTTTCATGATAGCATCATATTCTGATTGCATAACAGCTATTCAATGTTTTAAGTTTTGTAATTCGTAAAAAAAAACTGGCTCATTTTCATCACAAAAAATCGAGGTAAATCTTGTGCAAAAGGAGAATTGTAAGAGCCTAAATGAGCATGATATGATAGAGGTGCATCTAATTTGTTGTCACACAAAGTTTGCACCAGCCATTTTGGCATAGTTTTTACCTCTTGAATATCAGCTCTCTCATCAAAAAGTGCATCAGAAATGGAATGATTTACATCATCACAAGAATTTTGTAATGGCTCAGAAGTTGTCTCATTAGGACCAACACTAGACTACTACCTCTAAAAAGAGGCAGCAAAGTGGCATACATGTCTTTGGAGCTAATTGATGTCTCCTTAGTACATGAAAGTAATGGTTGAATATCATCTTCCACAAAACACCATCACAGCTAACTAAAATGCATTTATTCTATGGATAAAGTAGGCGATCACTTTTTCTTTCAAAACTATACGCAACAAAAATACATTTCATAGCTTTATCATCCAATTTTGTGTGTTGTTGTTCAGGCAGCAATGCATATGTCAAACAACCAAAAACATGTAGGTGAGCAACACATGGATTACAACCATGCCAAGCCTCATATGGAGTGATAGACTGCAATGCTTATGTGGGACAACTGTTAAGTACATATGCTACACACATAATAGCCTCAAGCCAGAAACTATGTGGCAAAGCGTAACTCTTGACCATACACCTCAACATCTACTTGAGTGATGTGTTCTTCCTTTTAGCAACTCCATTTCATTGAGGTCTATATGGAACTATACACTGATTGTTTATACTAGTTTCAAGCGTAAATGCATTAAAGTCAAAAGACATATATTCCTCCCCTCGATCATAATGGAGGGTGTCCATTTTACATGCTAATAGATTTTGAATCAAAACCAAAAATTATTCAAAACACATAAACACTTCACACTTTTCTTTCAATGAATATACCCATGCCTGCTTGGAAAAATCATCTATAAATGACATGAAGTAAAGATTGTTTCCAAAAGAAGATGTTTGCATAGCACCATAGACATCACAATTAACAAAATGTAATATTTTAGTAGCTCAAACTGAACAATCTTTTGGGAAGGATGAATGCTACATTTTGCCCAAAATACAGCCTTCACATACATCTTTACTAGGTGCCTCAAGTTTGGGCAAAGAGGACACCATTTCAAATTTCTACAAGCATAGTAAACTAGCAAAATCGACATGACCAATGTGTGCATGGAAAAGCTTTGTATCTAAGATAGCCTGAGAATCTTGAACCACACATGCTGAATCATTTATAGATTTTGCATAATTTATGAGCTTATAGAGCCCATGACATCAAATTCTAGAGGTAATAATGATATCACCATTTGATAGATGATGAACTGTACATCTCTCATTAAGGAATTATCAAGCCAATTTTGGCTAATGCCAAAACTGATAACATATTTTTCTTGATCCTTGGCACGAATAAGGCATCTGGCAGTGTAACAGAACCATCCGCCATAGTTAGAATGATCTCACCATTTCCCAAAACAGGATAATAGGAGTTGTTGGCACATGTGATAGTATTCACTATAGGATCAGGCTCAAGTGAAGTGAAGAAACTACGTTGTGGGGTAATATGTTTGGTTTCCCCACTATCAAACTACCAAACATGTAATTCTACTACAGACATACATTGTTCATGTGAAGATGGTTCATAACCACAAACAATAGTAAATGCCCATTCTTCATTTTGCACAAGATTAGTAGACTTTATTTTTAGTGTAGAGAACTTTGCAACAACCATTCCATCCTCTTTCTTCTTTGCCTCTTTTCTAGCCAATTTTGGGAAAATCTTTATGAGATTATCTTTTCCTTTAGAGCATTTGCAAATAATTTGTTTTCCTTTTTCTTTTCTTTTCATCTCTATCAGCCTTCTTTGATAATGCATGTGTGTGAGCATCTCTGCCATCCTGATGAAGTTTCTCTACAATAGGTGCAATGGGAACCGCAACACAAACACGAACATGAAGAATATCACCATCTTCAACGCCACCTGCATCACCTTCAGTAACTGTATTTGCAAGTGTAATGGAATTTTTTTTCAATACCATGTGCAATATTCCACAATCCATACATGCCGCATCATATAAGCCCATAATTTTTACCATCCAAGTTATCCTCAACAACCAACATACCAAATTCATCACTCCTTTAGGCCATGACCACTAATTAAAATACCGTGATTCAAAAAAATGACTATGTCTCAAAACATTGAGCAGAACTACCCTCTCGAGTTTCACTAAACATAAAGTAGACTTCGAGATGCATATACGAGCGAACTGAAACCTGTATATATCTTTGGCACAAAAAGATGAAATTGCCTACGCAAGTGCTATGATAGTAGATTCAAAAGATGAAACGAGCTAAGATCTTGATTTCCACACCACAAAATGAAGTTGTTTTGAACTGCTAATTGTTTTGACTATGCTCACCAAATTGCATGCGATTTTGAGAGGGTTTCGCAATGCCCTAGATGAAATGGTGACTTGCTCTGATACCAATTATTGGAGTTTGAGGTCTTCTCTCTCTCTCTCTGTCTCTCCTTCATGCCGATAATCTTTATTTCTTTCCTTCCCTTGTCAAGGTGACATAATGCTCTTCTGATCTGATGATGCTTTGGAGGTGGTTGGACCACTTGCATCCATGTTTTGTTGTTGTTCTTTAAAATTATTCTCTACTTCATATGCATCTCCAATCTGCAACACATGTTTGTCAATGAGGCATGGGGATGACTCTAGTCATCACGTGATGATAATGATAAATTTTCCAAAATTACTTTTACGTTGATCATGTTTGCATGTTCTCTCTCTATCTATCTTTCTCTCGCTCATTTTTGTTGAAGCCACTATGCTCAAACAATTATGAGAAGGCATGTTTTCCATATCTAGCAAAAAAATATATAAAGCTATGAAAAAGAAGTATATTTAAGTAACGTCAAGAAGACGTGTATTGAAACTAATCAAAATCGGTTAGAGAGAAATTTAGGGTTATGGAAGTAAAGAGGGAGGATTAGCCCTACATTTGTACATTTAGGAAACAAATTCTTTCATTTTTCATTGATCCTTAAATGTTTTGCATAATGTAGGAATAGTAATATGAGAATATTTTGAGAAAGTTAAGCTACTAGAAATAATGCGCGAACACTCCCCCTCGATTCTCAATACCTAGATCCTTCATTCTTAATCATGCCTTGAAGTGTTATAGCTTTACTCCATGCATTGCTATGGTATACATATTTGCGTATCAGTCCTTTGTACAAACATGCTCTACCTTTACATCATTTCCCATGAATTTCTTACTAATAAAGTGATAATGCACCTCTATATGCTTAGACCTTACATGAAACACAAGGTTTTTAGCCAGACATATCCTGCTTATGCTCTCACAAAAGATAGGTCCTTTCTCACCTTAGGAATCAGGAGCAATTAGGAATATCTTTAGCCACACGACTTGTGCAATTAGGACTAGAGACTTGTACTAAGTGTTTTCACCCAACTTGATTTGAGGAAATAGGCATTTAGGTGTTTCGTTGAATTCCTTGAGATAGTGTTCTTATCTTTCATGGTGACATATACATGAGTGCTCCTCTTGCCATCCTTGAAACTTGCCTAAACATCATTAAAACTAGGCTTCTATATGTAATCCATCATCAAACACATAATACAATCAATCATTCACCATTTTTTTGGAGGCATCTAAGCACTCTATATTCGTGCATAAGTTGAGATACAAAACTAACATGTGCAATATCTGATCTTGTAACTGTAGCATACAAAGGAGATCCAACAATTGACCTACAAATGTAGACATCCTTCACCTCTAATGGATTTGGGATTGGCTTGCGATCACACAATACATATTTTTTCAAGGGATCTTGGATTGTTTCCCTTTGCATCAAATATATGCTTTTATTTTTGTATAGTATAACAATCCGAAGGAAGTACTTTAGTATCTCTAAATAAGATATCTTGAACTCACATCAAAAGCATCATCTTTATGTCTTTGATCTGGGTCTATCATGCCCTATAATGACAAATTCATCTCTCTCTCTCTCTCTCTCTCTCTCTCTCTATATATATATATATATATATATATATATATATATATATATATATATATATATATATATATATATATATATATATATATATATATATATATATATATATATATATATATATATATATATATATATATATATATATATATATATATATATATATATATATATATTTACGGTGATATTTTCATTACCTTCCTTCATCAAAACGACTAATGGGTCGCATTACTATGATTGTATCCACATTCTACCAATTGATCAACAACTCTTTTGTTTGAATCCATAAGGATCCTTCTAAGGCCTCCATACATGATGTGGAAATTTTCGATCTTCAAAGCCTTGGGGTTTCTTCTTAAAAACTCTCTCTTAAAGCTATCTACATAGACAACCATTCTTCATATCCAATGGATAAAGCTTCCAAAGTTTTCAAGAAAACATTACAATGAAAAGCCCATTGGTGATCATCTTGGCTATAGGTCTATGCCATAGATTTGATAAAAACCTTTGGCAACCAACCTACCATATACTTAGAGTTACTCCCATCTACCTGTCACTTTACCTCTTCCATGGCTTGGCTCCTTTTTCCATGCTTTTTTTTCTTCAATTCTTTTTGGTTATGCACAAGCTATAAAATGACTCATGTAGGCATAGTGCCTTGCATTGAATGAATCATAAGTGAAAATGTTAATGGGTTATTTCACCCTATTTGAGGCCTTATGTCAACATCAATAGTAGGTATCTTGTTCCCTTTGTTACGAATGATTTAACTCTTGGAGTTGCTTATTTCTCTACTTCTTCATATTTAGTAGAGCACATATCTACCCGTAGATGGTCTTCATCTATTAATTCTCTTTACTTTTATATTTCCTTCAATCACATGATCAATGTTTCTTGCTTTCTCCAACCAAGTTGCTACAATGCTCTCCTCCAATGATTTCTTGACTGGTTGAACCACTTACATCCATGTTTTGTTGTGGATCTTTGAACTTCTTTTCTACTCCATATGCATATGAAATCTACAACACATCTTTGCTACCATACAAAGGTGTAAGCTCATCATATTTTACATCCATAAATACCTTAAGCTTCTTCATGTTATTTTTATAACACATAAATCCCCTTTGATTCTAATATTATCCATGAAATGAACACCTATCTACCTTTGATTATAACGTATGTCTGAAATCTTGAGGTATGTGAGTATAACATACACAATGAAACATCCTAAAAGGGGAAAGATTGGGCTCACTACCACACCAAGCTTCATAAGTTGGGATCCATATATTCATGAATTTCAAAACCTATTGATATTGTATATGGAAATATATGTAGCATGATTTCAATAAGAACTAGAAGCATTTATTTCAATTAGCATAGTTTTAGCCACATCTTTTATATAATTTTTCTGTGTTTCTGCTAGCCCATGTTGTTGGGTGTTTAGCTGCAAGTCAACTAACTTTGATCACATTCACATGTAGAAATTAGAAAAAGCAAACCAATTTAGAACTATTATCCCCCTCCACCTTAAATAAGGATCTTTATCTATTTTCCTATCTCCTTTTCCATTGAGTTCTAAACCTCTTGAAGTGGATGGCTCCCTTGTACATCCCCATACATGTATGTATGAAATTCAATACATCCTTTCTCATATTTTCTATGTTCTTAAAAGACATTATATTTGCTTTCCCTTGTTAAACACATGTACAAAATTTGCATCTTTTGAGATTTAAATTCAGATACAAACTCACTAACCCTTTCTTTTCGATATCCTTTGTCCTTGTTAAGTTAATATGATGAATTCGTTTGTGTGAGGAACCAATGTTTGCAATGTCCATTCTTCTTTCGTCTTGCTATAAGTTTGTAGTCTTACTTTGGACCTTGAATAGAACATTCTTGACCATTGAACGTTTCCACTTAACCTCTTTCAACCATTTGACCTACTAAGACTAAGTTCTTTTAGTGCTAGTTGGCAATTACAAATTTTTTTATTCACACCTTTGAATCTGAGATCTATTAATGTGACATCTCCTAAATGTGTTATATTGTGCTCTGTATCATCCCTTGTCTTCACATGTCCTTATTACAGTTCATATGGTTTCTACAATTACTATCCACGTAGCAAGTATAATCTGAATTCACTATTTCATTTGAACCATGCATCATCAAAAGGTTTGTAGTTTCTTGAATTTGTTAAAATTCAATCACAATTGCTTTGAATCTTTTTTTATTCTTTCTTTGATATGGTAAATTCTCCCCACGTTTCATCTTCTCTCAGACCCTTGTGAGTGTGAGCAAGAAGACCATCATCCTCAATTGGGTTGACAATCGAGCCTAAGCCATCTACAAGATCCCTAATCTTCAAGAGGAATTTACTTATATTAGTACTTGGTTCTTCCCTAAGATTATTCAGCTCATTATTGAGATGATTCCACATTCCCTTACTAAATGAAGAGTTTAATCTCTCTAAGGTCTCTCACACCTTATTGGAGGTTTCCATGCTTTGTATATGTCCTAATATGCTATTGGTTATGTGTTGGGATAAGATGAATGTGACTCTCCTATCCTTCTGTTCAAGGGATTGACCTAATGTTTGAGTCTTGGATCATTTCCAAAAATCATTAGCTCTATGACACACACTCAACCTCATATACTTTCTCTAATGAGCTAGTTGCTAATTCTAATTTTTCATGCTTGATAGTTTTCTTTCTAAAATTTCACTATTGGGAATCATACACTACTGTATTGAGATCTAATCTAGTCTTCTAGCTTCCATGCAAGCGCACATATGCTTTAGAAGGTTTAAATGCTACCTTTCGATAACTTCCTTCTTGCCAAGTGTTGACTTGTTAATGTCTTTATTGATGTATCCCATCTTTGGTGTCTTGTAACTTGATAACTCCTCCTTCTACCTATGATCCCGCAAAGTTTTCAATGTGATTTCCACACATATATACAAGTGTCAAAAATGCTCTAATACCATTGATGGTGGAGGTTTCTATCACCAGTATGTAGCTGCAAAAGTTGGATGTCATCCATTAGGCCCACACATAGCTTTTTGGAATATTTCTCTACAATTGTGCAAAGAATAAAAATGAAATGCAAAATATTTTGACATTCTTTAGCACTATATTTGAAAGTGGAAACAATGACTTGTCATCATCATGAGAAATAACAAGATTATGGGATGCTTTAGTACTATGGGCATCCAAGTGTGCGTGATTTTTATAAATTACCCTTGACATTGGCATCTTCTTAGACATTATACTCTTTCTTTACCACCCATCATTGAAGTAATAGAGGAAAATGAAGTTGAACGTTCTTAGTTGAGTCATGGCTACTTCCAAAAAACACTCTTATTGCTAGTATGATCATCTTGCACTCTCCTATAAAATGAAATCATATGCATGCATCGCGACTCATTTCCTCCGTTGCAAAAGATATTGTGGACGAATTTTGAGTTTGAGTGTACATTATCACTGATCTTTAAATTATATTTTCTTGCATTACATTCTCACATAATAATCTTATGAATCAACCCATAAGTAGTTATTTTCCTAAACTTGAAAATATTTTTCATCTTTAGAAGCCTGCTAATAAGGAATTTTTTTATGATCCATATTTTAAGTCTATGAATCCATATCTATTTTTCATTAAGGCATGGGAATGACTTGAGACATCATATAATGATAATGATAAACTTCATAGAAATTCATTTTACATGGAATATTCAAAGCATGTTCCATGTTCTCTATGTGTTCGTGTGTGTGTGTGTCATCTTTGCTTAACACACTATGCTCAAAGAATTCATGCGATGTGTTTTTCCTTACCTAGCTAGCTTCCATATACCAATCCTCACAATCCTTTGCGAATGAGCTAGTAGCTAACTCTAAATCTCTATGGTTGATAGCTTCTTTGATTAAATTGTTTGATCTGCTCATTATACTCTCCCATATTGATCTATAGTGTGGTCCTTTTGCTTTTGTGCAAGTGTATGTATGCTTTAGAATCTGTGAATGTTAGATTTTTTTAGTTTGTTCCTCTATAACTCTTGACTTGTTCAGGTCTTGATTAACATAGACCACTTTTTGTCTCCACTAACATGATCACTCCTGATATTCATCAACATGATGACTATTAATCTCTCTACATCATCAGTATGATAGAATGCATAATTCTCATTCATGAAGGTTGTAATAAAAAATTTAATGATGGAAACTTTTATCAAAGTTATTCGTAAGGAGATAATGAAGTTCATCTACGAATACAAAACTATAATTGAAATCTAGATTAGTTTGATGTGTTTGAAGATTGGAAATACAAAAATGTAAAAGTTCATGCACTTGTTCTCTATCACAATTCCAGGTTAGTGCTATCACACATAGATATAAAATCATAAAAGGAGGCTTGTTGCAAGAGCATACATGAGTCACTACCACCTGTTGGAGTTATTAGCAATGATGATAATAAGGTGTAAGTTTTACTATGTGCTTTACCATTTTAAGATAATTTCTTCAAGGTTTGCATCAAAAGCAAAGCGAATACTCTATGTTTTCTATATTCTATATGGTGAAATTAGAAATCTGGAAGAGCACAATAAGGAGAGCACAATTATAAGGTTAGAAGCCAATCTAACACAACTAAAAGACACGCCACTTGGTATGAGATATAGGACAGGAGAATTATTATCCTTTAAAGCTCTTTCAACTGATGATGGACCATGGAAGAGACCTATTTATGAACTTAGGTTCATGTTTCACTTCTTTATTTATGTTAGGAGAATTTTAGATTGAGTTTCTTTTTGTATAGGTAATTTGTTGAAGATGCTAGTGCTTCATCAACAATAGAGGATCAATTGAAATTTCTAAATTCTTGTTTAAGAAACAAAGATTTTCTTATGATTTTGGAGTCACCAATAGGAAATCACATCAAGACCCAAGTGATTCAATATTTTGCAAGAAACTTAGAAGATATTATTACTCCTAGGGAGGTACAAATGGTATTTGATGAAGCAAGTGTTAGTAAAAGAGCATATGCTACATTGTATAATCTTTCAAAGTAGGCACTAAAAAACCAAGGTATTTTGCAAAGTATTTTTCCATTCCCTTACAAGGTATCTCTAAAGAAGAAGATGACCAATGATGATGTAGCTAATACTCTTAGCCATTACGCGCATATAGAAGATTGTATGCCTTTATCCATTCATCATTCTGCTACATCAAAAAAAAGAGTTGAAAATTTCATCTAGAAAGGGATTCATCTACACAAAGTACAAAAACATAGTTGTCAATTTGGAGAGGCTTCAAAACAAAATGGTTAAATTTTACAAATTTTAAATTCAAGGTATATCTATTGTTATGATAATAACATTCATAGTATTTTCATTAATATGACATTTGTTATTGGATGTATATTGTGGTTCCAAAATCAAGTTTATATTGAAGCTAGACGAATGTCAAATCATAAAGGGATGATGTACAAAGAGACTTAGTGTGACACTCTTGAATAAACCAATGACCCATGCCATTATTGATGAAAGTGAAAACTCTACGCATCAATTTACATATAGTGTTGAATCTGAGAAAGATTAATGATGGTTAGGTGGTATTGAAGTACCTAAAAAATCCAATGATGTTATTTTATGGATTTTTAGTAGGACCCCATGGATAAGAGAGGTGATAACGTCTCAAAATCATGGTGCAAAAATCAATGTTGAAAGCTTAGGTGATTTTCAGGTAGATTGGCACTTGAGTGGAAACCTAAAGACTATCAAATAAATGTTAGGGTGCAAACAAGGTGCATATGCTCCCTATTCTTTTCCACATTGCACACAAGGTTATAAATGAATAAAGAGAAGACAAAACAACTTAGAGGATCTAGTTGATGACATAGATGATCTCCATCTATTTAATGCAATATACCCTTAATGAGGTTTGCCATGTTATGTATAAGGATTGGAATCCCATTATTCCATTTCCTTTAGTTAATGTTCACTTTTGCACCTTGCATGCCTTCATGGTAGTTTTTGATAGACTATTGAAGCTCCATATAGAATATGTGTTTGCCATTAAGCTACTTGATAAATCTATACAAGCTATAAAAAAGATGGAGGAACTCCTTACTTCAATTGCTTGTCATGGTGGAAAACTAACCCTAGATGTAAAGAAAGTTTGGGAATCTCAATAGTTTACAAGAAGTTTCAATACGAGGTTCCTCACACAAAAGAATTGGCCATATGAACTTAGCAAGGATGAACGATATCCTAAAGAAAGGGTTAGTGAGTTTTCTGCGTGAACTTATATCTCCAAATATGGAAATTTTTTCCATGCGTTTAACAAGGCAATGAAAATAGATTGATGTTTAACAACGAAGAAAATATGAGAAATGGCATATTGAATTTCACACAAATACATGTATGGGGATGTACAAGGGACCATCCACTTTCAAGAGGTTTAGAAACCAATGGAAAAGGAGATACAAAAATAGATAAAGACCCTTATATAAGATGGAGGGGGAAAATAGTCTTGAAGTGATTTGCTTTTTTCTTTTTTTATTTCTACATCTGAATACAAGAAAAGTTAGTTTACTTATAGATAAACAACCCAACAAAATGGGCTAGTAGAAACAAAGAATGGTTATACAAAGGATGTGGCTAAGACTTTGCTAAATGAAATAAATGCCTCTAGTCTTATTGAACTTATGAAACATATATGGTCATATACAATATCAATAGGCAGTGAAACGCATGACCATACGGAGTCCCAAATTATGAAGCGTGGTGTGGTAATGAACCCAATCTTTCACATCTTAAGATGTTTCATTGTGTATGTATGTAGAATTTCGCTTCAAGTTCTTTTTGACTTGATTGTCAAGCTCTAAGAGGCCCCTCTTAACCGAAACAAGAAATAAAATCCAACTAGAAGCCCCCTGCTACTTGCTTATCTGATTTTCTTATTCTTTTGATCCCCGTATCTAAAGGTGTAGTTTGGCTTTCACAATTATATTCATACAAGACAATAAAGGAGAATTTTCCAAAGTCTCAATTTTTTCCACTCATCAGATCATGAGAAACAATAAACAATTATATGAACCAATATCTTTGCACATGGGCATAGGGGGTTGTGCAAACTTATATTTTTAGTTCCTACATTGGTGTAGTGGAAAATCCAAAAAATTGTGCATATATCAATGTGTGAACATAGTGTAGGAAAACAAAATTCCAAAGCTATAAAGGTACGATAGAAACTTCCCCGCATTAGTTCTTAAATTAACTCTACACACACATTGTCTTAATATTCAATCTATAGGTATCTCTGTTGTTACTTTGTTCCTAACTTCATTGACCACTCTTGAGATTGGATTGTATGTAAACCTTCATTGCATGATGGAGACTCCTTGAAATCGTCATTCATAATTGATGAGTGTGATTTTATTTGGCATTCTTGTTTGCATGTGTAAGAGATGCTTCATATGGGTTTAGACAACCCAAGGCTAATATGTATATATATATATATATATATATATATATATATATATATATATATATATAATTCAAGTATCATTTGGTGTCACATAAAGTATCCCAAATCATGCCAAAGTCTCAAGTTTTACTACTAAGTGAGTTGTGAGAAAAAACAAGAGAGTTTATGGACGTATATCTCTGCACATGGTCAGAGGGTGTTGTGCAAAGCTTCATTTTTAGACTCTAGCTTGCAGTAAAGTTAAAATACAAAACATTCAGAATAGATCAATGTGTGTGAACGTAGTGGAGCGCAAACAACTTCCAAAGCTACATAGGGTCAATAAAAGCTTCCCTCATAAGGTCGTAAGTTAGCTCTACGCACATAGTCTTAATATTCATTGGCTAGTGTTGAGGTTGGATTTTATGAAAGCCCTCTCAGATGATCATTTTCATTTTTTGGGCGTTATGCATGCTTGTGTTCCACTCTTTTTGTTCGTGTTCTTTAGTTCATGAGATTTTTAATTGCATCAAAAGAATTGAAGCATCCCATTAATTTCTGCCACTCTCTTTACATTGCCCTCCGTTTCTTTTGGGTCTTTATTTTGTAGGAAGTATGACATGTACTAAATCGTAGCCAAAATCATGCTCCCTTCCTCTATGATACCATTTCTTTAGGTGTATCTCTCTATGTATATAATAAGTTGATTACATGAAGAAACATCCAAGAATTCTGAAGACTCATGGGGGTAGTACTCTTCCCATCTAATATGGCTAAATGTCTTTGGAATTTGTTTAGGTGTATCTCTACATGGATATAACAAGTTGATTACATGAAGAAACATCCAAGAATTCCGAGGACTTATTGGAGAAGTACTCTTCCCGTCTAATATGGGTACATGTCTTTGCAATTTCTTTAGGTGTATCTCTACGTGTACATAACAAGCTGATTACATGAAGAAACATCCAAGAATTCGGAAAACTTATTGGAGAAGTACTCTTCCCGTCTAATAGGGCTAAAAAATCTCTATTAAACATGAAACATGAATGTCAACAAAGTTTCTTCACAAACGATGAGTTATGTTCTTTTTTGTTTTTTCTTTTTCCTTTTCTTCTAAAGCTCTTGTGAAGATGGCATGAATTCAGATTCTTGTACTCACGAGAAACATGTACACTTTATATCAAATATATGTCCTGCATATGCCCGCATGTCAATCTCGTAACGATACAACTGATTCAATAGAAATCAAATAATAAGAGTGAGCCCCCTTTAAAAGATAGATAGATTGGACCTTCTCATCTCCAAAATCACAAGAGAACAGCAGAAAATGAAATAAAAGTTGAAGCCGTTTGGGAGTCAGTAACGTGAAGGGACCGACCGATTTGCATCCAAAGCAGAACTTAGCGGAAAACATTTGAAATCAAGAACTTGGCAATGAACACACTTATAGATATAATGCCACCAACTGTTCTTCACTTTCACTAATTGAGTGATGATAATCCAAGAAATTTACATTGCACTGAGAATAATAATGGAATGCAAGGAAATGTAATTTTGACAGCTCTACTTTCTGACGCTTCAGTGATGGGCCTTCAATCAGTAGACGATGATGACTTCAACTCGTTTTCCTGCTGTGTTTGTTGTAGTAAAACACAACTCGCTTGGGCGATGGCAAGCCGTCACGAAGAGGAGGTATTTTAGCGTAGGGTGAGAAGGGAATGATAATACTCTTTCTGCGTGGGGGTGGTACTATGCGGGGAACTGGCCGGAGCTTCTTTGTGTCTGCAGCGTCAGCTTCTTCTGGTTGCTTCTCCGCATGTCGACGACGAAGAGTCATTTCTGCTTTCAGACGGAGTGCTAAAGCAACCCAGAGTCTTCTGCATTTCAATTCATGGGCACGCATGCCTGCTTCAACGTCTTCAGTGAAAGCAGCTTGGTCGGCCCTAGTAGGAGGAGGAGCAGCGGTACGGTTGTTGCCTTGCTCCTCCTGGATAGGGCAACCCCGCGTCTTCAACGTTAGTCTAACAGGACTAGCACCTGTTTGAAGGATGAAGCACCTAAGGGGTAGCACCTGTTTGAAGGATGAAGCTTCTTGTTGGACTGTTGATGGATCACGTGCCTCCTGAGGAGGAGGAGGTTGCTTCGCATTCGGAGCGACGTCTGCTGCACCACCCTCTGTGTTGCGCTTCAAGGATCTTCTGTGTGCTGCTTTTGTGGCCAACGGGATTGGCTGCATCTTCTTCTGTGTGTTGCTGCTGCTGTGGAGCGCGAGAGGTGCTGCTGGTTAGTTGACTGACTCTGCGGGTGGCGGGGGCACGCTTCCCAGGAGGATTGAGAATGTGCTTGTGAAGGAAAGGAGAAGCGGGGGCCTTTTAAGGAAGATGAAAATGTGCTTCTTAAGAAACACAAACTTGATTACCCGTCCAAAGAGATAGCCCTAGAGATAGCGGGGGGCTTGGCATCCTGGACATTGGGTGTATGGCTAACAAACTGGCAGCCAAATGGATGATTAAAGCTTGGTGCAATAGGGAGGCCTCATGGGCCAAGCTGATATTCAGAAACAAAAATGAGTTGGCCCTCACGGGGTCCCCGAACTGGAAGAACCTTGACATCATGACCCTGCTATTCTCCCCGATACCTGTCTTCCCGAAAGGCTCCAGTCTCGTATGCTCTCTTTGGAAGGGCTGGAATAAAGTCAAAAGCTTCACAAGAATTAGTGAGGACTGGAAGTGGGCGGCCGGAATCAGAATAAACGACTCTATCTGGTTTCCGATACATGGCATCCGGAGTGTGGAGTCGTGGAACATTCAAAATGCCAAGAAGCTATGGAACAAAGGATTCAAAAAATGGAAACACCTCTGGAAACATGACACCAACAGTTGGATCAACTTCGAGGATATCGACCCTCGCATAAACATCTCCTACGAAGAATGGAACACCTTGCAAAGCAGATGCCTCGCTTGGGAGCACCACAAAACTCGCCTTCTCATGGGACATGATGCTCCGAACGCGCGTGGTCTCAAATGGCACAATGGAAATAGCCTACTCAAAATCCCGAACATCAAAGAAACGACTGACCTCCAGATCAGCCTCAACAAGAAGTGGTGCCTGTCTTGCACGCGGCTTCGGTGGGACATGAAATTCATGGGTATCTGGCACCCACTTATAGAGATTAAGAAGTCTGTCCTCTTATGGCAAATTCTTCATCGAGGAATTTGGACTAACCAAAAGGCTAGCAAAATTTGTGGTATCCCTCCGTGGTGCAAACGCTGCCACCGTGCAATCGAAGATGTCCCACACATCTTCCTTACTTGCCCCAACTCCTACAGAATCTGGCAGACGGTTGGACTGAAAATCAGAGTTCAGAAACAGCTTAGCTGGAAACAAGTCCTTTTAGGAGAAGCGATTGGATGCTCTGCGGCTCTCTGGAACGCAATCAGAGGGGAAGTCCTGTGGAAAATTTGGCGGGAGCGGTGTGCTCTCAACTTCGGCAACCCTCCCAAGGAGTGGACGATTGAGAAATCTCTTTTCCTCCTTGGCAAGAGGATTGTCAACAGTAAGAAATCCCCCCCCTTCAGGCACCATCAAGTCCTCCTTTTGATCAACAACAAGCTCAAACCCAAGTGGGTCCCGCATGAGGGCGACGAGAGGGTGATCAACCTTCTTTGTAATGCAACCTAGGAATCAACCAAGCCTCCCCTGCTTTGTGGGATTTGGGGGGTCCCGTGGGCACTAGTCCCCTTCTTTTGTACCCTTGTTTCTTAATTTAATTCAAGTCCGGGAGAGTAGGCTATTGCCGAACTTCCTTTATTTATTTAAAAAAAAAAAAGAAACACAAACTTGCGCCCGCTTCCCAACTTATTACTTCATTGGGAGTTACAAGTGGGAAACCGTTTTAGCGAGCATTTACCTACAAAATATCAAGTCAACTTAAAGATGAAGAGCACTCTAAGTATTTGCGAGTAAAGATGATGAGCCCTAATTCGCTTGCAAGCATCTTCACAAATCTGGAAGCACTCACAAATATTTCAAGCATCAAAAGTACTCACAAACCCATTGAAATATTTCCTCAGCATGACTCATCGCAATACATGTTTCCTTGACTTTTTAGTCACAATTTGTCCACACGAAGGAAGGCAGGAGCACACACTCATGAAAGCAAAGAACAATCTCCTGTTCTCTCCTCTAAGTATGTGAGTATGAGTATGCCTAGGTGTGTGTGTATGAATATGCATGTGTGTATGTAATATGCATGTGTGTATGTAATATGCATGTATGTATGTATATGTGTGTATGCATATGTATGTGAGTATGTAATATGTGTGTGTATGTATATGCATGTGTGTATGTACGTGTATGTATATGCATGTGGGTGTATGTAATATGTATGTTAGTGTGTATGTAATATGCATGCATGTATGTAATATGTATGTGAGTATGTCTATCCATATGTGTGTGTATATATGTATGCATCTCTCTCTATCTCATCCTCTTTCTATTTGATATCTCTCTCTATCTCTTTGTTTCATCTCTCTCTCTTTCTCTCACTATCTCTCTCTCTTTTTATGTTTCACTAGATCTCTCTATTTCTTTCATCTCTCTCTCTCTCTATCTCAATCTATATCAATAAGAAACAAAACAATCACTTACCTCGATGTAATTGTTTGGAGCATTGTCGTCAAAGTCCACTTAATGTTTTCCTTCATCGAATTCCAAAGAACTCACGCCAAAAAGCTCCTGCAAAACTGAAGAGAAGAGAAATTAGAAAAGGGAAAACACAAAGAAAGAGAAAGGGTGCTATAGTATGTGCGATACTTACCAAAATTTCAGATCTAGAGAAACAAAGACGTGTGTAGAGAGAGAGAGAGAGAGAGAGAGAGAGAGAGAGAGAGAGAGAGAGAGAGAGAGAGATAAAGAGAGAGATGTGTGTACACAGTATGCTCAGAATGTAGTTAACACGTGCAAACTCGACAGTAGCAGACTTTCATTCAAAATGCGAGCAAATGTCGAATTTTTGCTCTCGGGTCTGGTTAAAACGTTGAGTCGGTATAAACATTGGTATAAGCATCGATATGAGCATCAGTATAAGCATCGGTATGAGCATCGGTATAAGTGTCGGTAATTTCCAGAAAATTACCGACGCCTATATCGACGCTCATACCGTCGGTATTGCATCCGTGGTTTTTCAAGCATTTTCAACGGTCATACCGATGCCGAGGCATGACCATCGGTATGGACAATGTCGATATCCCCGTCATATGTTGTAGGGGCCTTGGGAGTTTTGTCAAGTTCCTTTATCTTTGCCTCCTCCTACATATAAAACTTGGCTTGGTAACCCTTTCATGGAGACGCTCTTGGTTGATCTCTGCAATGACCATCAATGTGACTCATTGATCAAAGTTTGGTAATGGATTTCTGACATACACTTATGTGGAAAATCATTTCCACCTTTCATGTTCTCTTAAGCCATTGAAACTTTGAGCTACAAGATCATCATCCTTAATGGGGCTCAAAATTGTTCCTATTGCATATGCAAGTTAACCTTCAAAATAAGTTCATTGGTATTAGTACTTAGTTCTTTTCTACAATTATTTAGCTCATTCTTTACATGAATATTCCTTTTAGCATGGTTATTTTCTAAATCTAAATCTCCATGGATGATAGTAACCTCTCTCTACCTTCCTAATTTTTGTATTATACTCTATAATAAATAGATTTAGAAAGAGGGTAAGAAAATCATGCAAAAATGAGATCAGTGAGTAGAGTGCTACTAGTAGGAGTTCATAATCCTAAGGAGTGACTCACTAGAACTGCAAAGAGAAGGTGAAAAGGTGCTTTTTTCTTTTCCCATGGTCAAGGTAACTAGGAAAAGTGCATGTAGGTGCACATTTTAGTGGATAATTTGATTGATGTTTTATGGAACTCTTGATTGTATTCCCCTACTATGGGTCCTCTTTTTGATTGGTCCACTTGAAAAACATGTGGTTGATTCTTTCCAAGGCTTGAGACTTTAGTTTCAATAAGAGGAATTATGTGGAAAGGAGAAATTATTAAACTAGTTATTCAGGCTTATAAACATTCATGGTAAAGAAGAGTGTGAAAGAGGATAAGATACACTATACATGTGTTACGCATAATTCATTCATGGTCAAGCATGTATCATTATCAAAACAAATTGATAAAAAAGTAAGAACCAGCTCTATGTGTAGCTCCAAAATATTCAGTCTATAGATGTATCATCTTTTTTTCTTTCTATGTTGTATTTTCACATGGGTTGATGTTGTAAACGTGGTCTGCACATGAAAAAGATGAAGGGTACTTTCATTCTAGAAATCATAGGTAAATAACATCTTCTAAGATTGAATAGGCTCTCCATATAACATCAATATGTTATGTTTAATTCAGTAACCTATTGGAAGTGGTTAAAAATTACCTTCATGGAAATCACTTGGATACATTACCAGAGTCATATGAAAGGTTGAGGATAAAAAGAACCATGATTCGTTGTAACCATTATTCGGTGTAACCAATCAAAGGTCAAAGAATCTAAAGATCACTCCGATCCAACTCCCTGAGACATTTAAATCTTTGTGGATACAGCTATGAAATTAGTCTATTATAAAACACCATTGTCTCAAGTCACTAAGATTCTATCTCTTGAAGATGTTTCACTTTTATTCAAAATCTTGCATGCTTCTTCTAAGCTAACCCTGGTTTCTTTCATTATCATAAGGCTCCTTCTACTTGAATGTGATTCTGGTTGGAGTAAATCGTAGTATAAATTGGAGTAATAGATTTTTTTAATCTTGGAGTAACTTATTCTATCTAACCTTGGTCCATTTAAGCCCTCTTATTCTTCAAAAGTCCATGCATCATCTTTTATACACATGATTTAATTTGAAGAATCAGAGTTGAAGTAAAACCATGCTTCTCCTACTCTAAGCCTTATTATAGATCCTCGTAGTCACGTATTTCACGATCTTCTAACTTCTTTCTTGGTATGTATTTTAATTTCTTTCTGGTCATACCCTTGAACATTGTATATTTCAACTTCATCTTTGAAGTTTCAATCCTTTTGTGGGGTTCTATTTCAATTGAACGCATTTTTAGAATGATTCCAAGGCTAGATTTTATCGAGTATCACGAGGTCCAATGTCCCATTGTATCTATCCTACATCCATGTGAATATAAAGTCAATGTCCTTTATCATCATACTTTATACTTGCCATTAATGTGTGGATGGTGTTTACCTTAAATTGTAGAAATTATAGTCCATCTAACTATAGAGCATCTATTACTCAAACCATTAAATTGAATCAAGCAATGGAATTACCTTGATGTTTTGTTCTAGTGCTTCTACTACAAGGGGATTCTATTATCTTATGATTGAATCATGCTTTTCCTAGGAGCTTTAAAAGTTTTCATGGAAAATTAATGTAGCTCTAAGTGACTTTTATTTCCTTTATTGAAGATCTTAAAATTGCTTCAAGCCTTAACCAACGTGTAGTACTGAAGTATGATTCTTTTCTAAAGCTTCAAATCCTACCTTTAGGATCTTAAGGGTTCTCTCTACTCCTCAAGTTTAAGCCTCTGCTAATGCTATTGGATTTCTTCTTTATGAAATACCCTTGGAGGTATGTAAATATACGTTTCACCTTTCCTAAACTTAATTACCATTATCATTGTTGCTAACTACATACTTGGAACTTTTAAACCTTCTCTTCCTCTCACTTTGACTGGACAACTGTAAATTGTAGCATTTGTATTCTAGGCTTTTTGTTGCAGCCACCTTTTCCAAGGTGTTTTATAATCAGATCCAAATTATTGGTAGCATACCATTAAGTTGCTTTAGAGGGAATTTAGTAATTTGGTAACGGTCCATAACCTAGAAAATGGTTGAATTAAACTTGCTAACCCATCATCTTGATCCGTGATTCTATGTTCATAAAATGATTTACACAAATTTAGATAAGTTTTTTACCATTTTTTTTCATGTTTGAAACAGTTCACATCCTCACAAAGTATGAGGAAATTGAAAATATATGGCTAGATTCAAAGTTGTTGAGTGAAGTGCTATCTCTCATGTTTCCATCCCAGAACTCTAATCTTCAATGAATATTATTCATGTTCTAACCTGAACTTCTTCCTTATCAAGATTATGGACTAGAAAAGATTTGTGAGGTATCATCATATGATAACTTGCATATTTAATTAGAAATTGTATTTAAGGACATCTTTCTTCACTTGTCATAACATATTTAAGAACTTCTCATTGTAATTGGACATGCACATGGATTATTTGAGATCCAATGTTTGGATGTTTTTCCATTTCCAAAGTATGATTTCATCCATGGATATGCTTCAAAATGTTTGATCTCAAGGCTTTTAGTAGAGTAACAATTTGAACATATGAGGGACGTCCTGATTTTACTTCTTATATGAAATAAGAAAGTTTTTCTTCTATTTAGGACTTGTACATTATGATTTAATTTCCTTGCATCACACGTTCTTACATCTCTTGGATATAGCTTTCCTAGGCTTTCATGTTGATAAACAAACCCGCTGAATGCATGAAGCTACCAAAAACCTAAGAAATTCTTCTAAGACAAAGATATTTTGAAAGATACATGATTCGTTGTGTACTGCATCATTCTTGAAGGTGGAAGGTAAAATCAATACTTACTGAGTCAAATAATCAATTTTGTGTGCAAGCTAAAATGCTTGTATTTCCAACTTTCTCTTCAAGGTTTTATAAGAACTCCATTTCAGATTCCTCTAGGTTCATAGAAAAGAAATCAGCTCTAGCCTAGTGGTTAAGTCCAATTCATCTGAGGGGAAGGTCAAGGTCTTTGGTGTTGGCGAGTGCATCGGGGAAAGTGTTTTTCCAACACCTGTGAGTGTGTTGTCTCTAGAGCCTTCTATGAGTGTCCACCAGAGTTAACTTGAATTGAATTGAGCTACATCGACTCAAGTGAGACACATGGTAGAGCTACGACACAAAAGACTCTAGAAAAATAGCAAACCTCTCTGGACATGCCTTAACACGCACATGCTAACACTAGCTTAGGACTACCAATTGCTCTTGAATGTTGGTTGTATCTACCTAAACGTGATCCATAATTTTAGGATCTAAGTTGAATTTGAATTCAGATATGGTGCCATTAGGCTCTCAATATGACCACGTGATTCACTCCAGTAATCCTCTTTACTTTTGAATTACATAATTTCTTAATTTAACCTTAGAACTCATTCAATGTATATAAACCTATGTAAACGCTTGTGCCTTAAATCTCATGTAAAGTCCATATGCATAAAACAAGCAATTAGGTTCCCTCTATGCACAAAAAAATAAGCTCATAAAAAGGGGAGATAATCAAAGGAGACTCTTCAACATCAAGGTATATGCATCAACCCCATTGTCTATTTTTCAATTGGAAAGAAGGAGGTTGTAGAGATTTGGGTGAGTCACAAAGGAATTGTCCACAAGAACTTACAAATGATAAACGAAATGCACAAAAAATTTTTGGTGCGTGTTCTACCTGAGTGAAAAAAGTATATTGTCGTTCAACAAGTGAGAAAATGTGAACAATGATATGCTGAATCACATAGGGAGAGCTATATTGGGACATACAAGGGTTATAGATGATCATTCAAGTTTTTTTTAATCTATTGCGTGAAGGAAGATAAACACCCTCACATCAAAAGAAATGAGATAACATTTTCCAAATGCATTTTTCGAATCTCGACATAAGCATGGCATCAAAACGTTCGTTTATTTGTAGCTAGACACACCAAGGAAATAAGGTAGTACAGAGCAAGAATAGATATATAGCACAAGAGGCTAGCCTTAGGATATAGTTATTCTAGAAAGATGAGGACCTTCCACGACTGCATTGTAGATTGTTTATCAACCCACCGGTGGTATAAAAGTTCTTTGAAGGCTTGCAAGACTTCGTATGCATTCAAAGGAAGGACCACTCTTAAGATAATAAGTGAAAACACCACTAGAAACGAGTAGCAATAAATGCAATGCCAAAGTTATATTCACATACTAAAAAGGGAAAGCTCTCAAGGTAAAGCCCCTGAACACTAGATCTCTTCATCACTTCAAGGAGGAATGATAGAGAGGATAAAAGCATTGACCATGGCAGATTCGAGTTCCCAATTAAAGGAATTAGAAAAGGAAAATTATCAACCATGAAGTTTGGGCTAAGAAACTATCCCAAGGTTACGGCTTATGGGTCTTGGTTTGTGGCACAAAGACAAATTCATGTGTGTATGGAACTCCATAGAGGGTCAAACGAGAGCTTTGAAGCGGTGAAACAAAAGTGATAGATGATTTATCTTTCACAACACATGGGAAATAGCATGATAGGACACATGGAAGACATGGAATCATCAATGAATGTTTGAGAGAAATTAAAGAAATTGTATGTGTAGATGAGGGACAAATTCGACTTCAGCAAGAAATCGAGAAATTTAACCACGTTAGTTTGAGGAATTCAATACACTTCTCTCAGCAATTGGGGATACCAATGGTCACTAGAGAAATGTTCTCGGGAGGAATTCAACAAAAGGACAGGATGCACAAGTTTTCTATGTAGGTGATGCGAGAGGCAAGTGAGGAAGAAATGATCAAGTCCTAGGAAGGGGAAAATAAAAATCGAGTGAAGGACATCAAAGGGGTTGAAATCAAGGCTCGAGCTCAAGAGAAAGAGGAAACGGCCATGGAAGAGGATGTAGAGGTTTAGGAGAAGACCAATCAAATGAAGAATAATGCATCCAATTCCACTATGTATCCAAGTCCACTATGCATCCAATTCCACTATGCATGGAGTAATCATAAGAAAGAAATTTACCAGGAGAATAATTCCTCACCATCCAAAACATTAAATGAAATATTACTTAGAATTATGCATGACACTAGCATGAAATGAACCATAGACTCAACATCATACATAATAAATGGTTGTAGCAACCACATGAGAGTGGGTCATTCAATGGATCTCAAGGTGAATTATGTCTCAAAGATGTCATGCATGGATCTAGAACACCAAAATATTTCTATCTGGTAGACAAATGGATCTCAATGGCAAAAGTTTTTTTTTGGAGTGGCAAAATTAAGAAAACAAATTGATAGCACAAAGGAAGAAGATATTTATTTAGAATAAAGGTAAGAACACAAGATAATCATTTGAAAAATGGAATACAAAAGGAAAACTTGTGGCATAAATGACGTGAAAAATAAAAGACAGATCAATCTTCGAAATATGAAAAAAATGAAAAGTAAGCGCTTGGTAATTGTTCTTCCCAAGTTCCACTCCAAGAATTCCAAACATTTATTTGAAGCATGTAAACTTGGGAAGTCTACAAGGATATATTTCCGTAAAGGAAACCACGTGAGCAACCATCCTCTCGGCATCATCCATAGAGATGAATGGGAACCAACAAAAAATTGTTCCTTTCTCTTATACAATAGTTCTCTTAATTTTTCTTAATTTTCACATTCAATTTTCAACCAAAAAACATGATGCAGGTAAGATTTAGATAGAAAATAAAACTTTTCATCCCTAAATTTAGCCTACATGCATAAAATGACCTAAATATTAATTCTAAACATTATCCCCACAATGCAATGCACAAAGTTCAAAATGATTTATTTCACTATTGACAAGCCTTTAATATCACACATAGTCTGTGTATGTGTAGACAACAAATAGTCTCCCTTTTAGCATCTAGTATTCCATACGCCAGCATCCAATTAAAGTGATATGATAGAATTTAAGTAGCTTGCCAAATCTACGTCTCGTATGATCAAACACTACTCCTTCCAAAAACACATAATTCATGTTTTTCTTAGATCTTCGTATTTCTATCATATTTTTTCTTTTGGAACATAATTTTTTTTAATTGCATTTGTATAAGAAAATTTCCCTCTAGTTTCCTGATTCCTCACAAAAAAGTTGATTTTGTTTCCAAAACGTTGTACTTATGGACTTCATCTTAAATTCTACATACATTTATGTATTATCTCTATTGTCATACTATTAAAATTTCTCCATTTTATAGAAACCTCAACTTTTCCTTCACGAAATAGACCCAGACTTTCCTATTAAGTTCATTAATGAATGTGGTATAGAATATGTGATCAACCACTAAAGTGTTCTATGAAAGAAAATATCATTGACATGTTTTTCATGTGAATGAATTGACATGATTCACATAGTCTCTACGTTTCTTTTAGAGTTTTAGTCTCCAAAAGTAACAAGCTCTTTGGATAGTATCATATTTAGTTTTTATAGATTTCTATATTTTACCCTGTGTTGTGAAATCCCTATCATTTCAAAGCTACCTACACCTTATGCAAACAAGTCCTAGGTGAAAATCATTACAATTATATTTCCCTTTGCAACAAGTCTTCCATATATTATTGCACATATAGATCATCAAACGTAAGCTTGATATATAGTTCTTGAACAATCATTTATCCAATAGAATCAAGATTTTTGGTGATTTCATGGGACCAAGTGATATCCAATCATTTATCCCACATTCCATATACCAAGTGATATTTTTTGTACATTAGGGAAAAATGAACCCTCCATGGGCCGTTTGGATTAAGGAGTGATTAGTCATGGGCCAATCAAAAGAGGATGTTGGACATAGTCTATAGCCTATAAATTAATAGGGTGAAGGGGGAGGAGGGGACAAGATTTCCGTATGTTCAGGTTTCACCTCTACAGAGAGAAAGGAATCTCGTAACTTGCATCGGCCCAAAAAGTAAAAATATTTAGAAAGTTTTAACTCATCATAACACCATTCAATGGTCTCCTAACCATTTTTTAGGATCAAGTGTGATATTTTGGACTCTCAAATCAGAATCCATGCATGGACTAACTTGAAAAAAGTGCATTTTCTCAGAAATAACTCAAAATACAACTCTGTCCCTCCAAAACCTCACACTTTCATACGAAGGTCCCAAAAAGTCATCTCTTTCCACTACTTTCTCTCTCTAGCACACCATTGAAGCTCCTATGTCTGCATTTTTTTCTCTATTCATCTTCCTCTTTGAATTTCTAGTGTCACTTCCATAGCTTGAACTTCAATGGAGAAACCTAAATCTTATAGGAATCCAAAAGATGAGGTTATCGCGTTAAAATGTCAAAATATCAAGGATGTAGAAAGAAATTGGTTAGGATATGAGTTATCCAAAGGTGCATGGGCGTACATGCAACCCTTTATTGTTGGCCCTCATCATGTAAGAGATCATGGAAACTTGGATCTTCATTGGAAAGGGAAATTATTGGGCTTCAAAAATCTCAAAAATGGTGAAACTATCGCCATTGTACAACATGTTTTTACAATGTCAAGCACGACATTGGAAAACTCAAACAAAATGAGACATCCTATCAATGGTAAGTATTTCAAATTGATTTATGTTCTAATTTCATAATATACCTGTTGGAGTTAGACATCTGTGGAAGAACGCGAACAACACAAGGAAGAAGAAGAAGCTTGGAGCTCAACACACAATACAAAATGTATTACCACTAGAATGTACAAAGATAAGTAGCCCATTCGGGCAATAGGTGTATATACAAGCCGGGGAAAAAAACCTCCTAAAGATGGAAAAAAGTGCCCCGACGGTCCTAGTGTGTTCGCACATATCAATACCTAAATATATCAACAAATCCCCCTAGGGAGTGATGTGGTGAACAAGGAGCTGGCACTCATGTATAAGGAAGTGCCAAGCTATGTGGAATCAATCCACAAAGGGAAGTAAGCCCAAAGCTTTGCGTAAAGCTTCAAAAGTCTCCCTAGGTAGAGCCTTCGTGAAAAGGTCTGTAATCTTCTTCTCCATGGGCACATATTCCAAGCTGATCTACCCAGTAGAGAACCTCTCCCTGACATAATGATAATGCACCTCAATGTGCTTAGTGTGAGCATGGAACATAGGGTCCCTCACAACTGCCAATGCACTCTGACAGTTATTGAAGATGGTGGTGGCAGAAGACTGTCCAACACCCAAATTAGCCATAAGGTGTGTGAGCCACACACACTCAATAGTCGCTATGAAAGCTTCCCTATACTCAGCCTCACAACTAGAAGTGGCCACAGTAGGTTGCTTCTTGCTCAGCCAAGATATGTATGAGCTACCAAGCATGAAACAAAAGCCACTAGTGGACACACGAGTTTCATGGCAAACAGCCCAATCAAAGTCAGAAAAAGCATGCAAATCTGGCGGCAGTGATCCCCCCTTGGGATAAAACAACCCAAGTAGCCGAGTACCACTCAAGTAGCAAAAGATGTGCTTAACCACCTGCCAATGCTTGACTCCTAGAAAATGCATAAACTTTCTCATCTGTGAGACACCAAACTGAATATCTGGCCGAGTAATGCATAAGTAAAACAAGCATCCAACAGGCTGGTGATAGAGAACATCATCAAATGCATCTCGAGCATCATGAAGACTCAGTCGTAAACCTGTCTCCATAGGAGTAGCAATAGGTTTATAGTCTTCAAAGCCAAAATGCTGCAATAATATGTCAATATATTTCGTTTGAAACAAATCCATTCCACCATCAACCTGCATAAACTGAATGCGCAAATAATAATGCCTTCTTTAGCGTGCACACCTGGTTTCCATGCCCGTTCTACACAAAGCCACGGGGCTGAAAAACATACACTTCTTCATGCAAGTCACCATTCAGAAATGCAATTTTCATGTCCAACTTATGTACATTCCAAGCGTGATGGGCTGCAAGTGCATAGATGCTATGAAGAGTAGTCATTTGGCAAGTAGTTGCAAAGGTTTCATTAAAATCTACCTCTTTCCTATGAGTAACCCTTTGCAAAAAGCCTAGCCTTATACCTATCAGTTTTTCCATCAATTTTACACTTCAGCTTGTATACCGACTTTGTGCCGATGGCCTTCTTGCCAGGAGGCAAGTCACATAAAGATCAAGTACCATTCTTCATTATAGCATCATATTCAGATTGCATTGCACCCATCTAAGGTTCAGAATTTTGTGCTTCATCAAACAAAATAGGTTCAGTCTCATCATAGAGACTAGAGGTAGCCATAGCATAGCAATCTGATGCAAAAGAGGCACTATGAGATCCTGATCAAGTATGATATGACAAAGGTGCATCTAATTTACTGTCACACAAAGTCCACACCAGCCATTTTGGCATAGTTTTTGCCTCCTCAATATCAGCTCTCTCATCAACAAGTGCATCATGTAAATCTGCATCAGAAATGGGATGATCTGCATCATCACATGAAATGTCCAAAGGCTGAAAAGTTGCCTCATTAGGACCAGCACTAGATTGTCCACCTGTAAAAAGCGGCAGCAAAGTATCCTACATGTCTTTGGAGCTAATAGATGTTCCCTTAGTACATGAAAGCAATGGCTGAATAGCATCTTCCACAAAAACAACATCACGGCTAACGAGAATGCGTTTAGTCTGATGATGATACAGGTCAAATGTTTGAAAGAGGTTAAATCAAAACGTTCAATGATCAAGAATGTTCTATTGAAGGTCCAAAGCAAAACTACAAAATTCATATCAAGATGAAAGAAGAAAGGATATTGCAGAGATTGGTTCCTCACACAAAAGAATTGGCCATATGAAATTTGCAAGGATGAAGGATATTCAAAAGAAAGCGTTAGTGAGTTTCTGCCTGAATTTACATCTCCAAATATGAAAATTTTTGACACGCGTTTAACAACGCAAAGAAAATAGATTGATGTTTAACAACGAAGAAAATATGAGAAATGGCGTATTGAATTTTACACACATACATGTATGGGAATGTACAAGGGACCATCCACTTTCAAGAGGTTTAGAAACCAATGTTTAGCGAGCATTTACCTACAAAATATCAAGTCAACTCAAAGATGAGGAGCACTCTAAGTATGTGCGAGTAAAGATGATGAGCCCTAATTCGCTTGCAAGCATCTTCACAAATCTGGAAGCACTCACAAATATTTCAAGCATCAAAAGTACGCACAAACCAATTGAAATATTTCCTCAACATGATTCATAGCAATACATGTTTCCTTGACTTTTTAGTCCATATTTGTCCACACGAAGGAAGGGAGCAGCACACATTCATGGAAGCAAATAACAATCTCCTGTTCTCTCCTCTTATCCCAAAGAAGATGTGCAAGAATGAGCTTTCATATCTATCATATCATATCATATCAACATTGTGTGGAAAATAAAAATCTACAGAATTTAGTCAATGGTTTCAAATGAGTATATGAAATAGCTAACACTAGCTAGCTTGGGAGGGAAACTAAGCTTTATTCTTGTTTCTAGAACAAGTTCACAACATTGGCATCAAAGTCGCAGTGGAAACCCTTTTGGTGGAGAAGAGCATCCCCAAACTGAGCTCTTTCTACATGAACTTTGCAAAAACTATGTGCTATTTTGACATCCTGATTAGGGTAGGAACAATCATTCAAGGTCTTCAACAATCCAATTTGCACAAATAAGCCAAGGTTCAGAGTAACTCAATCAACTATAGAAAATGGAAAGTAAGAATGATTGACCACGAGTATAAGTCCTGAAAAATATTTCAAGCATCAAAAGTACTTACATAACAATTGATGATGGACTTGAACCAATTGCCTTTTTAGTCATAATTTGTCGATTCATAGCAATACATGTTTCCTTGACTTTTTAGTCAAAATTTGTCCACACGGAGGAAGGAAAGAGCACACACTCATGGAAGCAAAGAACATATCTACCAAAGACGATGGCAGGAATGAGCTATCATATCTACCAAATGCATTTACGCAAGAGAAAACCTAGTAAAATCTAATGATCCACTCATCCACAACATATACCCTTGATTTTCCATCATACTAAATAAAGGATATACAAATAAGATAAAGACAAAAGAAAAAAAAAAAAAAAATATATATATATATATATATATATGTATATATATATATTCGTCCTATCTCATCCAGAAAAATGAGCGAATGGCCGTTCCTCCTCTCAACTAGACAGTCATAATAAAGGCCAATATCGATCCCGACTACGACAAAGTAACAAAGAACAAAAGACTATAATGACACTGTGCTACCCATGAATGAATGGATGGCCATGTTACATGGTAAACAATAGATTTTGGAAAAGGTAGGAATGAAGCGACTCCCATATTGATTCTCAAAATGAATGTAAATGACTATATTGATTCTCATATTAATGTAAATGACTATAAAGACTTCATGGTGTTTCATAGTGAAAGAATCCACACTATCAATCGAAACGTGCTTGTTTACTATCATAAACAAAGGGATGTCGCACCGTTTATTGTGGCATGTTTTTGCACCCCATAATTAATACAACTGTAATCCATCAATGCAATCATGCCCTAGGTTTCATCGCCAAAGTCAACCATGCGTCTAGGTAAACATTCGGAAACTCGCTGGCCAAGGTTTTATACAAAGGAAACCAGCTCTAGCCTAGTGGTTACGTCCAGTCAATCTGAAAGGAAGGTCAAGGTCTTTGGTGTTGGCGAGTGCAACGGGGAGAGTGTTTTGCCAACAGATCTCTAGAGCCTTCTATGAGCGTCCACCTGAGTTAACTTGAATTAACTTGAGTTACATCGACTCAGTGAAACGCATGGTAGAGTCACGACACAAAAGACTCTACAAGAATAGCAAACGTCTCTGGACATGCCCTAACATGCACATGCTAACACGTTAGCTTAAGACTATCAAGTCCTCTTTCCATTTTCCATATGCTCATTTGCCCGCATGCTTTCTTCATCATCGGATGTCATTCCCTCAAGATCTTGGTTCCATGTAATTTTCGACTTTCGTTATTTTATTCATTTTCATTTCATTAATATTTCATTCTTAGATTTTCTTTTTTCTTTTATAAAACCTCCCTACCTTATCGATTGTTTGTTCTGAGTAGCTTGAGCCATGTTTCTAAATATCGATATCTGAACATAGGTGCTCGTTTCAATTTTGTATTATTGGTTTCATATCTTGGTTACGCTTGTCATGCTTCTCAATATTATAAGACGTGCACATTATTTTCTTTCCTCCCATATAACGTCCTTATAACGAAGGTGCTCCTAAGCACTAATTCAACCTTTTAATTCACATTTCAGAATATGACTTTCATTTAATTTTTGCGATACAAATCTTGAAAACATGTATATCCTTTGAGTGCATATTAGCAGTAGTATGAGAAGCTCTAACCACAACTCCTTGTACATTCTATATTCCTAAGAAACTGTCCCCAATTTTCTGCAGAGCTTCATTGGTGCACACCAACACGAGGAACCAAGACTCAGAGTAACTCAATCAAGTATAGATTTGGAAGTTTGTTGCCCTACACTAGGTCCACACATTGATATATCCTCAGTGTTTTGGATTCCACTACACTAATGTAGGAACTAAAAATATAAGTTTGCACAACACCCTATGCCCATGTGCAAAGATATTGGTCCATATAATTGTTTATTGTTTCTCATGATTTGATGAGTGGAAAAAATTGAGACTTTGGAAAATTCTCCTTTACAATCTTGTATGAATAGAATTCTGAAAGCCAAACTACACCTTTAGGTACGGGGGAACAAAAGAATAAGAAAATCAGATAAGCAAGTAGCAGGGGGCTTCTAGATGGATTTTATTTCTTCTTTCGGCCACGAGGGACCTCTTGGAGCTTGACAATCAAGTGAAAAAGGACTTGAAGCGAAATTCTACATACATACGTAATGAAACATCTCAAGATGTGAAATATTGGGTTCATTAGCACACCAAGCTTCATAATTTGGGACTGCATATGGTCATGCGTTTCAATGCCTATTGATATTTTATATGGAAATATATGTTTCATAAGTTCAATAAGAACTAGAAGCATTTATTTCATTTAGCATAGTCTTAGCCACATCCTTTATATAACTATTGTTTGTTTCTGCTACCCCATTTTGTTGGGTTGTTTAATTGTAAGTAAACTAGCTTTGATTGCATTCAGATGTAGAAATTAAGAAAAAAACCAGATATTCAAGTCTATTTTTCCCCTCCATCTTATATAAGGGTCTTGATCTATTTTTGTATCTCCTTTTCCATTGGTTTCCAAACCTCTTGAAAGTGGTTGGTCCCTTGTCCCTCATCTACACATGCAATTTCTTTAATTTCTTCCAAACATTCATTGATGATTCCATGTCTTCCATGTGTCCTATCATGCTATTTCCCATGTGTTGTGAAAGATAAATCATCTATCACTTTTGTTTCCCATAAGCCGTTACCTTGGGATAGTTTCTTAGTCCAAAATTCATGGTTAATAATTTCCCTTTTATAATTCCTTTAATTGGGAACTCGAATCTGCCACGGCGAATGCTTTTATCCTGTCTATCATTCCTCAATGAAGCGATGAAGAGATCTAGTGTTCAGAGGTTTTACCTTGACAGCTTTCCCTTTTTAGTATGTGAATATAGCTTTGGCATTGCATTTATTGCTACTCTTTTCGAGTGGTGGTTTCACTTATTAACTTAAGAGCGACTTGGCTTCACCAAGTATGTCCAAGTCTTTCCTTTGAATGCATATGAAGTCTTGCAAGCCTTCAAAGATCTTTTATACCACGGGTGGGTTGATAAACAATCTCCAATGAAGCAATGGAAGGTCCTCATCTTTCTAGGATAACTATATCCTAAGGCTAGCCTCTTGTGCTATATATCTATTCTTGCCCTTGACTACCTCATTTCGTTGGTGTGTCTACCTAGAAATAAACAAACGTTTTGATGCCATGCTCATGTCGAGATTCAAAAAACGCATTTGGAAAATATTCCCTCATTTCTTTTGATGTGAGGGTATCTATATACTTCCCTCTCTCGTTTCAGATTAGTATTTTTAACCTCTTGAAGTGTTGAAATACCTATGAATGAATTTTCCTTCACGCAATATATTAAAAAAAAACTTTAATGGTCATCTATAAACGTAAATTTATATCTACTATGTCCAATGTATATGTCCCTTGTATGTCCGAGTATAGCTCTCCCTATGTGATTCAGCATATCATTGCTCACATTTGCTCCCTTGTTGAAAGAACATCTACTTTGTTTCACTCAGGTAGAACACGTACCAAACCTTTTTTGTGCATTTCGTTTATCATTCGTAAGTTCATGTAGAGAATTCCTTAGTGCCTCACCCAAATCTCTACAACCTACTTATTTCCAATTGAAAAATAGACAATGGGGGTTGATGCATATACCTTCATGTTGAAGATTCTCCTTTGATTATCTCCCCTTTTTATGAGCTTTTTTTTGTGCATAGAGGGAACCTAATTGCTTGTTTTATGCATTAGGACTTTACATTAGATTTGAGGCAGGAGCGCTTTTATAGGTTTATATACATTGAATGACTTCTTAGGTTAATAGAAGAAATTATCTAATTCAAAAGTAAAGAGAATTTCTGGAATGAATCACGTGGTCTTATTTAGAGTCTAATGGCACCATATTTGAATTCAAATTCAACTTAAATCCTAAAATTATGGATCAAGTTTAGGTAGATTCAACCAACATTCAAGAGCTACAAGTGTATTTATACACGAGTCTTTAGATGTGAGGATGTAAGCTGATCACCACAATCATTTGATCACCACGATCATTCGAATGGTTCAAGTACTTGCCTTGAAGCTTCTGGAGCCCTCCACTCTTGGATTGTATCAAATTGCATATAGAAATACATTAAGAACCCATTTACATAGCTACATTGATTTTTGTTTACTGTTAGGATACATTGAATAAAATCTATCATCTTTTCTGAGTTATTACTATGCATGTATGATATGTTGGTCTAATCCAGGTTACTTTTGAACTTGCCCTCCCCTTGCCCACTACAACATATCAGGCCTATATCGAGGCTTCTACCAAGGAAAATGAATGGGTGTGATTTAGCCCAGACATCAGTGTAAGGGTCGCTGTAGACATCGGAAACAAAGTTTTGGTATAAGCGTCGATATGAGTGTTGGTATAAGTGTCGGTATAAGCGTCGGTATATGCATCGGTTTAAGCATCGGTATAAGCTTCAATATAAGCGACGGTATAAGCATCAGTATAAACCATGGTATGCCCTTGGGCAAACTAGTCAGTATAAAGCATCGGTATGTGCCTGGGGATATCGACACTTATACCGTTGCCTATACCGATGACCATATCTTCAAAAAAAAATTTGGGCAGAGTGTGTTGTCTCTTGCTACAGCAAGATTCCCATGCTGTTGTGTAGCCAAAGGCAATACATTCTACCCAAGAAAAACACAAGTACATATGACATTTGTGATAGGCAACAAAAACATGATTTTATAAAGCAAAACATATTGTCATATACAAAAGACATGAGCAAAATGAATCATGAACCATGTACAAAGAAATGAGACACATTGACATGACATTTATAAGCAACAACTCAAACACATGTATATGTGTGTATGCCTATGTTTATACATGTGTATGTTTATACATGTGTATGTTTATAAATGTGTATGTTTATACATGTGTATGTTTATATGTATTATGTGTGTATATTTGTATATGTGTAAATACTTGTATGCATGTGTGAAAACCCTAAAAACCTAATCCTAAAGACCTTGACCTAAACATGTGTATGTGTGTATTCTTGTGTACATATATGTGTATGTGAATATATATATGTGTATGTGTATGTATGCATATGTGTATCTATGTAAAAATCCTAACACCTTAATCCTGAAGACCTAGACCTAAAACATGTATATGTGTGTATATGTGTATGCATGTGTATATATTTGTGTATGTGATAATGTATTATTTGTTTATATGTGTATATGTGTATATGCATGTGTGTATCACTACAACATATGAGAGGCAAACCGATGCTGCATATACTGACGGTCACACTCGACGTCGATATGGGCGTTGGAAAATGTCACTTAGAGATACTGACGGTCAAATGACCGTCGGTATGACCATTTTAAACGGATCGTCGGTGTGGCCCGCAGTCGTCAGTATATGCGTTGGTATATGCATCGGTATAAGCATCGGTATAAGCGGAGGTAATTTACGGGAAGTTACCGATGCCCATATCGACGCCCATACCAGCGCATATACCGAAGTCGAGTTTTAAACATACCACGAACCCAAGAGCAAAACTTCACATTTTTTGCGCATGTTTGAGTATTGTTGGTCTTTTGTCGAACTTGCGTGTGCGAACTGAATTGCAACCTGCATTGTCATGTGCACACACACACACACACAGATCTCTCTCTCTACACACATACACTCTCTCTCGGCTTAGATCTCACATCTTGGTAAGTGTTGCGCATATTGTTGGCATTTGTGTTTCTCTATGCTTTAGGTTTTATAATTTCTCTTTTCTTTGATTTTGCAGAAGTTCTTTGGCGTCGATTGTTTGGAATTGGAAAATAGGCGACATACATTACGCTTTGACGACAAAGATACAAAAAAGGGACATACTTGTAAGTGATTGTTTTATTCTGTATTGATAGAGAGAGAAGGAGAGAGAGAGAGAAAGAGAGAGAGATGTGTGTGTGTGTGAGAGAGAGAGAGAGAGTGAGAGAGAGAGAGAGATAGAGATAGAGAGAGAGTGAGAGATAAAGAATAATGAAAGAAAAGAAGATAGAGATAGGAAAATAGAGCATACATACACACACACATACACACACATTTACACATTTACACATGCATACATACACACATACATGTACAGACATGCATGCTTACATACACACACCTATACACACATGCATGCTTACATACACACACATAGACACACATGCATGCATACACATACATACAAATTTACACACATGCATACATACACACACATGCATACATACACATATATACACATATGCATACATACACATACACACACACATATACACACATACATACACACCCACACATATATACACACATATACACAAATGCATGCATACATACACACACATATACACACATGCATGCATACACACATATACACATATACACATATACACACATGCATACATACACACATGCATACATACACACATACATGCATACACACATACATACACACACATATACACATATGTATACACACATACATACACACATATTCACACATGCATGCATACATACACACACATACACATACACACACATACACATACACACACATGCATGCATCCATACACACACATGCATGCATACATACATACACATACACATGCACTCACATGTACACACATGCATACATACACACACATGTACACATGCATACATACACACACACATATACACACATGCATACATACACACATATACACACATGCATGTATACATACACACACACATGTACACACATGCATACATACACACACATATGTACATACATACTCATATACTCACACGTGCATACATAGACACACATGCATACATTCACACACACACATACATACACACATGCACATATATACACACACATAAGCTAGCGTTTTAATTAAATATATATAATTATATATATATAATTAAAAATATAAATTTTTTATTTTGAAGTTTTTTTTCTACATCAAATATATAAAAATAGGATTAGGGTTTTTAGGCTATTTACACATACATACACATACACATATAATATAAATATATATATATATATATATATATATATATATATATATATATATATATATATATATATATATATATATATATATATATATATATATATATATATATATATATATATATATATATATATATATATATATATATATATATATACATGTATATACACATGTATACAGAAATATACATATTTTAGGTCTAGATATTTAAGATTAGGGTTCTAGGCATACATATAACTCAATTATATTTATATTAGGGAAAAATATAGAGAAAAATTCTAGATTTTTAAGATTAGGGTTTTAATTAAATATATATAATAAAATATATAAAGTTAAAGGTATAAAAATAGGATTACGTAAGGAAAAAATCTGAATATATAAATAAATATATATATATATATAATAAGATAATTATATACGTAAATAAATATAAAAAGAACTAGTGTTTTAAATAATTCAATTAAATATATATAATTAAATATATATAATTAAATATATAAAATTAAATATATAAAAATACGATTAAGTAAGGAAAAACTCTAAATATATATATATATATATATAATAGGATAATTATATAGATAAATAAATATAAAAATAACTAGTGTTTTAAAAAATTTAATTAAATATTTATAATTAAATATATAAAAATAGGATTAAGTAAGGAAAAAATCTGAATATATAAATAAATATATATATAAAATAAGATAATTATATACATAAATAAATATAAAAAGAACTTGTGTTTTAAATAATTTAATTAAATATATATATTAAAATATATAAAAATAGGATTAATTAAGAGAAAAATCTGAATATATAAATAATATATATATAAAGGAGGATAATTATATAGATAATAAAATATGATAACGACTAGTGTTTTAAATAAATAAATGAAATATATATGATTAAATATATAAAAATAGGTTTAATTCTAATAATTTTAAATAGAGTGAATATATATACACATACACAAACACACATACTTATACACCTATCTATATTCACGTATATATACATATACACATATATATAGACATGCATACATAAATATATACATGTTTTAGGTCTAGGTCATTTTGACTAGGGTTTTAGGGTTTTAACACCTACATAACATATATACACACATACACATACACATATAATACATATATACATGTATATACACATGTGTATAGAAATATACATAATTTAGGTCTAGATCTTTAAAATTAGGGTTGTAGGATTTAGACATACATATAACTCAATTAAGAGGAGAAAAATCTGAATAAATAAATAAATATATATATAAAATAGGATCAATTAAGAAAAAATCCGAATATATAGATAAGATAGGATAGTTATATAGATTAGGGTTTTAAAATTAGGGTTTTATATTTTTGAGGTATTTAAGTATTTAGGTTTAGTATTTCAGGTTTAAGTCTCTAAGAGTATGATTTTTAGGTTTAATAAAAAAAACAAATGTTCTAAAATGTCGATATTGTAGCAGATGGCTTCTTTGGATCCTGAAGAGAGAATGGCATGTCCTTGCACACAGTGCAAGTGTCAAATATCGAAAACAACGGATTTGTACTGCACATGTTAGAGAGTATGGATCCTTTGATAGGAGTCGACTGGAAAACCTACGCTATCATTCGCATAGTCCCCCAGGTGATCAAATGGACCCAAACGACATTGCACCGGTAACCTCTCGTGGACAAAAGAGAGGAAAAAGGGACTTAGAAATGCAAGCAAGTACTAATAATATTACACAGAATGAACATATGGAAGAGATGCTTGAAGCATTTTATGAGATGGATGAAGATCATGATGGTGGAGAAGGTGTCGAGTGTTTCATGGACACAACAAAAATTCCACGATTAGAAGTCGATGAAGAATATGAAAACATGCAAAGACTAGCTCCTTTACCACTTTACAATGGAGCAAAGATATCTGTACTACGTGCGTCACTCGTGATGCTCAATCTGCAATCCATTTATGGATGGTCAGATAGTAGTGTCACTGAATTGTTCAGGTAAGTGGAGAACAAATTGGCTTTCATTGTTGTATCACAATAACTTTATTTACTAATATCGTTTTAATTGCTTATTGCAGGGTTCTTAAAGATCAATTTTTGCCAAAGGGCAATGATATGCCTCCAACACATGGAGATGCGAAAAAACTTTTACAGTCCATTGGAATGGATTATACTAAAATTCATGCTTGTCCGAATGATTGCATTCTCTTTCAGAATGAGTATGAACATCTAAACCTATGTCCAAAGTGTGGAGCAAAAAGATTTAGAGAAGACGTCGTAGGCGAAGCAGTCCCCTCAAAGGTTCTTCACCACTTTCCTATCATTCCACAAATTAAGAACATGTTTAGATGCAAATCTATAGCTGAGTTAACGTCATGGCATACAAAGAGCAGGTCTAATGATAATGTAATGCGAGTGCCTGCTCACTCTGATACGTTTAGGCCTAGCTATGGATGGAGTGAATCCATTTGGATTACGCAGTTCTCCATGGAGCACATGGCCTGTATGTTAGGTCAATTATAGTATCCCACCATGGTTGGACACAAAGAAAGGTCATTTATTATTAGCTCTTATTGTACTAGGTAAGTATAAGGTAAAAAACATGGATGTATATCTTGCACCACTTGTGGAAGAACTGCGCATTTTATGGGATGGGATTACTGTGTGTGACATGTCTCAACCTATAAGAAGACGAGACGTGCGAGTGCAAGGCATACTTATGTGGACAATGCATTATTGGACTGTTATGGTGAATGTTCAGGTTTATCGATTTTGGGTTACCATGCTTGTCCTTTACGCGGACCACGACTCCAAGCACGCTATTCCGAAGCACTACGTAAAACTCTCTATGAAGGACATCACAGAAATTTGCTTGATGGAAATGTTCTACATGAAGGACAAATTGGTCGACAAGCACAACACCAAATGAAAGCTAGCGATTGGAAACAATTGTGGGATTCAGAAAATCCAGTTGCTCGCATGAAACGGTTGTCCATTTTCATGAACTCCCTTATTGGAGTGAATTGTTGATCAATCATTTTGTGGACCCGATGCATATTTTTAAGAATGTGGGAGAGATTCTTTGGAAAACTTTTATCAGAAGCAAAGCACAAAGGGAGGACTTAGAAGACCGAGGTCATATGAGAGAGTTGTGGGCAATTACTAAGCCCAACTGAATAGAATCGTTACCAAGAGCTCCTTGGGTGCTTTGCAAGATGGAAGAGCAACAAGTGAAGAAAACAATTTTAGAGTTTCCAACACCTACTTGATGCATGAGGTGTCTAAAGACTGCTTTCACATGAAACGACGATCTTGTAGGACTCATGTCTCATGATTCGCACAAGTTTTTACAGTTTGTGCTCCATGTAGCCCTAAAAGATTGTCTTTTAGAGGATGTACCAAGAGCCATTTATAAAATTAATTCTTTAGTACGGTGGATATCGTCTAAAGAGATAAATAGAGATAGCATAGAGAGTGCAAAACTCAATGCTATCGAGGTTGTTTGTATGGTAGAGAAATACTTTCCCACAAGTATTCGCACTATTCAACTTCATTTACTGGTTCACTACAAGGTAAAGGATTGCAAAGAAAAATGGATGCAGCTTTCAGAGAGAAAGCAATGAAGTTTTGCATAGTTAACTCTGAGCCTATGCAGAAGTGGTTAGAAAGGTATGAGCTTGCCAAGGAAACTAACGCAAAGGAAAGAGCTCAGTTTCGAAGAAATCGTTCCACTCGATTTTTGCCTCTTCCAGAAAGTCTTCGACCTCTTCCACCTTTTCCAATGAGCACATGGCTAGATACAACGGTTTCACAAGCAAAGGCAGCGGGTGAAGATATCTCTGAAGAAGAAGAAGAACTTGCAAAAGGATGTGATTGGGAGTATATTAAATATGGTGCACTATGGTCTCATGGACGACACTTTTGAATCGCATGAATCGATCAAAATAGGTCTACTTTTGATAGTGGAGTGATGGTGAATTTTTTGCAAAATAGTAGAGCGAGTGCAAGAGATGATAATGCTCTACAAGGCGAGCTAGATTATTATGGTGTGATTCAAGAAATCTTGAAACTATCTTTCTGAAAGTTTGATTACTTTGTTTTATGTGAAATGGTTCAAAGTCGTCACGTCTGGAAGAAACGCAACAGTGAGACATGATAAAAGCGGTTTGCTTCAAGTCGACTCCACAAGATTATGGACAGATGAAAGGGATACATTTGTACTTCCGGAACACTGTGAGAAAGTTGTTTTTATACCAGATTCAAAGAAACCAGAGTGGCTATTTATTTTACAAGTCGCTCCACGTAGTAGATAAATGTTTAAGAACATAGATGTAGAAGAAAGTCCATCTCTAGTGGACTCAGAGATTCATTCGATAGTCGAGGAGGAAGAGATCATTGTTCGAGAAGAAGAGGTCATTGTTCGAGAAGAGGAGGCAATAGACGATGATCAGGAAGAAAACCAGCATAGAAAGCGATTTAGAAGCCATCAATATAGAGATAGATATTCGTGGTGCATCGAATCTTCAAGAGGATGCTAGACTAGAGGACTTTTGACTAAAACACTTGTACGTACTAATTTTTGTTTTCTTTTTCGTTTATTCTCTATATTACTTTTATTATCGTATTCTAATTATTTGAGTTCTTTTATTACAGAGCATGGTGGCAGATAGTCTTCTAGTCACTGCACATTCCATGACAGAGGAGCAGTTTTTGGAGTTCATCTCTCAGGTTCCTCCCGCATATATGGCCGCTGCATCACAGTATTGGATCGCTCGTGGTAGCACTCCTCCCGGCCTCACTCCTAGCGGCCTTACTCCTGCCGGCCTCACTCCCGCTGGCCTTACTCCCATCGGTGTCACTCCCGCCGGTGTCACTCCTGTGGGTGTCACTCCTGCGGGTGGTGCTACTCCCGTAGGAGGTATGTCTCCTAGCTTTGTGACTCTAGCACAACCATCTTTTCAGCCATATCCTATTGGGTCTACTAGTAGACATGTGCGTTCGACACCTCAGTGCGATACAGGTTCTGGCCCGACTCGTAGATCGAGGTCACGCTCTGGAGCAGGAGGTTCGAGGAGTGGATCTATAGGTAGGTCTAGAGCCGGAGGAGGCAGCTGTTGTGGAGGTAGTGCGACGGACGTTGTGTCGCCCGCTTCTACTCCTAGGACGAGTACCTCAGATATAGGTATGCCACGCAGTACACCACGTGGAACACCACGTATACCTTTGGGTGCTCATGACCATGATGGCTCGAAGGTGTATAATATCCAAGATGGAGCTCCAGTGATGCATGGCAATGCATGCATGCATATGACAGCTTTGCTCCATCCAGTTTCGACACTCTATCATGCTGAAATGGAGTGAATAGGATAAAGATCGGAAGAATTATATCACACAGATGATTTATCAGGAGTTCCAACCAGCTGATGGATAGTCTCTTGTCAGTTCAGAGTGGATTCTGCACATCGCAAGTGAGGTTATGTCCCATCGACGATCCGAGGCTCGTGATGCTTTCAAAGCAAGCTTACCAAAGCCTGCATGGTTAGATGCTGAGGAGTGGGACGTGATTCGTGATGAGCAACAGTAGACTCCTGACCGATATCGCCAGCAGCGAGATGCCACAGCCACACTTTTACATACGGTTGGACCGTCACATTTGGGCAGTAGCAGATATGACATGATGCATCATGAGTTTGTATGTACCATTTCATTTATTGAATTTATTTGTGTTAAATTTCTCATGTATGTTCCTCTAATCTTTTATATATTTGTTTCAGGAGCTGGCAATGGGTTGTCCTCCAACACGAATAGAGGAGTCTTACGGATATCGTCATGGGTTGATTGCACTATTGTAGGACTTGGGGGGACGCGGTGCGGTCCTTTCATGGGAACATTTGCGATGAGGTAATTAACTTATAAACTTGGTTTTTACTTGTTGTTTGTATTTTTCATGTAAAATAAATCTCATTCCATTGATATTCTTTGTCGCAGGACTGTTGATATGGAACGTTCTTTGCATATGTATTGCAGTGGAACACCAAACTTTTGTATTTGATTTTCATATGGCAATGCATTGCTTTGCCACATTTTGTAAAAGTGTCATATATGACACTGGTTTGCCACACTCTTGTACATGCTTCATTATTAAAATATATAACTTCTTTTGTACATGGTTCATGGTTCATTTTGATTATCTCTTTTGTGTCCAATAATACTCTATTTCATGAAATCATATTTCGGTTAACATTAGAGTACACATCACATGTACTTGGTTTTTTTTGGGCAGAGTGTATTGTCTTTTGTTAAGCAACATCATGGTAATGTTGCTGTAGCAAAAGACAACACACTCTGCCCAAAAAAAATTTTGTAGGTATGGTCGCCAGTATATATGATGGTCCTCCTAGTAATGTCATCGGAATAAGTGTTGGTACACCCAGCACGCGACGGTATACACGACGGTATGCCCAGCAGATGCCTCGGTATAGCTGCTGATATGGGCGCTGGTATTTTGGACGCATATACCGATGCTTATATTGACGCATATACCGATGCATATACCGACGCATATACCGATGCTTTGGTACTGACACGATACCGAACTTTACACCAGTGTCACGGCAAATAAAGCAGCATTCATTTTCCTCGCTAAAAACCTCGGTATACCATCGATCTGTTGCAATGTATATATGTAAAAGCCAAAAACAATAATCCTAAAACCCAAACCCTAGAACATGCATATGTGCGTATGTATATATCACATGTGTGTATGTGTGTATGCATGTCTCTGTGTGTGTGTGTGTGTGTATATATATATATATATATATATATATCTGTGTGTGTGTATATATATATATATATATATATATATATATATATATATATATATATATATATATATATATATATATATATATATATATATGCATGTGTGTGTGTGCATGTGTATGTATGTATGTGTGTGTGTATGTGTGTATGCATGTGTATATATATGTGTATGTGTATATGGATTATGTGTTTATATGTGTATATGTGTGTATGCATGTGTGTATATATGTAAAAGCCAAAAACCCTAATCCTAAAAGCCTACCCCTAAAACATGCATATGTGTGTATGTATATGTCACATGTGTGTATCATGTGTGTATGTACATATACACACATACACACACACACACACACACACACATATATATATATATATATATATATATATATATATATATATATATATATATATATATATATATATATATATATATATATATGTGTTGTGTGTGTGTGTATGTATGTACGTATGTATGTGTGTATGCATGTGTGTATATATGTAAAAGGCAAAAACCCTAATCCTAAAACCCTAACCCTAAAACATGCATATGTATGTACGTATATGTCACATGTGTGTATGTGTGTATGCATGTATATATATATATATATATATATATATATATATATATATATATATATATATATATATATATATATATATATATATATATATATATGTGTGTGTGTGTGTGTGTGTGTGTATGTGTATGTGTGTATGTGTGTTACATTTGTATATATATATATGTGTATATGTGTATGTATTATTTGTTTATATGTGTATATGTGTGTATGCATGTGTGTATATACGTAAAAGCCAGAAACCCTAATCCTAAATTCCTAACCCTAAAACATGCATATGTGTGTATGTATATGTCACATGTGTGTATGTGGGTATGCATATATATATATATATATATATATATATATATATATATATATATATATATATATATATATATATATATATATATATATATATATATATGTGTGTGTGTGTGTGTGTATGTATGTATGTATGTGTGTGTGTATGTGTGTATGCATGTGTGTATATATATATGTGTGTATGTGTATATGTATTATGTGTTTATATGTGTATATGTGTGTATGCATGTGAGTATATATGTAAAAGCCAAAAACCCTAATCCTAAAACCATAACCCTAAAACATGCATATGTGTGTATGTATATATGATGTGTGTGCATGTGTATATGTATGAACGTATGCATGTGTATATGTGCATGTGTGTATGTATTATGTGCGTATATGTGAAAAGGCAAAAACCCTAATCCGAAAACCCTAACCCTAAAACATGTATATATGTGTGTGTGTATGTATGCATATGCATATGTGTATGTAATATGTATGCATGTGTGTATATATCTCTATGTCTCTCTCTTTCTCTCTATCTATATCTCTCTCTCTTTATCTCTCTCTGTCTGTCTCTCTCTTTCATCTCTCTCCCTCTTTCTCACTCTCTCTTATTCTCTCTCCCTTTCATCTCTCTCTCTCTCTATCTATCTATCTATCTTTGTTTATAATAAAGAACAAGATAATCACTTACATTGATGTAATTCTTTTGATCGCTCTCGTCAAAGCCCAATCGACATTGTCTCTTGCCAAATTCCAAAGAATCAATGCCAAAAAGCTGCTACAAAACGAAAGAAAAGAGAATTTAAAAAAGAGAAGACATAGAGAAAGAGAGAGAGACTGAAAGAGTATGCACATCGCTTACCAAAATGCGAGAGAGAGAGAGAGAGAGAGAGAGAGAGAGAGAGAGAGAGAGAGAGAGAGAGAGAGAGAGAGAGAGAGAGAGAGAGAGAGAGAGAGAGAGAGAGAGAGAGAGAGAGAGAGAGAGAGAGAGAGAGAGAGAGAGAGATGTGTTTGTAGGGAGAGAGAGAGAGAGAGAGAGAGAGAGAGAGAGAGAGAGAGAGAGAGAGAGAGAGAGAGAGAGAGAGAGAGAGAGAGAGAGAGAGAGAGAGAGAGAGAGAAAGAGATGTGTGTAGGGAGAGAGAGAGAGAGAAAAAAAAAGATGTGTATGCATGTATATATGTGGATATGTGTGTATGTATTTTGTGTATATGTGTAAAAGTCAAAAACTCTAATCCTAAAACCCTAACCCTAAAACATGTATATGTGTGTATGTATATGTGATGTGTTTGTATGTGTGTGTATACATATGTGATTGTGTATATATATGTGTGTGTGTATGTAATATGCATGCGTGTATGTATGAATGTGTGTGTGTAGATGCATATGTGTGTGTATGTATGTATGCATATGCATGTGTGTATGCACATATGTGTGTGTATACATATGTGAGTGTGTATGTATATGTGCGTGTGTATGTATGTATGTGTGTGTGTACATGCAAATATGTGTGTATGTATGTATGTACGTATGCATATGCATGTGTGTATGTATACATGTGTGTGTACATGTATGTATGTATTTGTGTGTGTACATGTATGTATGTGTGTATGAGTATGCATAGGTGTGTGTGTGTATGAATATGCATGTGTGTATGTAATATGAATGTACGTATGTATATGTGTGTATGCATATGCATGTGAGTATGTAATATGTATGTGAATGTATATGCATGTGTGTATGTAATATGTATGTGAGTGTGTATGTAATATGCATGTGTGTATGTAATATGTATGTGAGTATGTGTATGCATATGTGTGTGTATGTATGTATGCATCTCTCTCTCTATCTCATTCTCTTTCTATTTCATATCTCTCTCTCTCTTTCATCTCTCTATATCTCTTTCTTTCATCTCTCTCTCTTGTTCTCTCCTTGTCTCTCTCTCTCTCTTTATGTTTCTCTAGATCTCTCTCTTTCTTTCATCTTTCTCTCTCTCTCTCTCTCTATCTCATTCGATATCAATCAAAAACAAAACAATCACTTACCTCTGGTCATCAAAGTCCACTTAACGTTGTCCTTCTTCGAATTACAAAGAACTCACGCCAAAAAGCTCGTGCAAAACTGAAGAGAAGAGAAATTAGAAAAGGGAAAACACAAATAAAGAGAAAGGGTGCTACGGTATGTGCGATACTTTCCAAAATTTCAGATCTAGAGAAACATAGAGGTGTGTAGAGAGAGAGAGAGAGAGAGAGAGAGAGAGAGATAAAGAGAGAGAGGTGTGTACAAAGTATGCTCAAAATGTAGTTGGCACGTGCAAACTCGACAGTAGCAGACTTTCATTCAAAATGCGAGCAAATGTAAAATTTTTGCTCTCAGGTCCGGTTAACATGTTGCATCGGTATAAGCATTGGTATAAGCATCGATATGAGCATCGGTATAAGCATCGATATGAGCGTCGGTATAAGCGTTGGTAATTTCCAAAAAATTATTGATGCCTATACCGATGCTCATACCGTCGGTATTGTGTCCATGGTTTTCCAAGCATTTTCAACGGTCATACCGATGCCGAGGCATGACCGTCGGTCTGGACAACGTCCGTATGCCGCTAATATGTTGTAGTGGCCTTGGGAGTTTTGTTAACCTCCTTTATCTTTGCCTCCTCCTACATATAGAACTTGGGCTTGGTAACCCTTTCATTGAGACACTCTTGGTTGATCTCTGCAATGACCATCAATGTGACATATTGATCAAATTTTGGTAATGGATTTCTCACATAGACTTATGTGAAAATCATTTCCACCTTTCATGTTCTCTAAAGCCATTGAAAGTTTGAGCTACAAGATCATCATCCTTAATGGGGCTCAAAATTGATCCTATGGCATATGCAACTTAACCTTCAAAATAAGTTTAGTGATATTAGTTCTTAGTTCTTTTCTACAATTATTTAGCTCCTTCTTGACATGAATATTCCTAATTTTGTATTATACTCCATGGATGATAGTAACCTCTCTCTACCTTCCTAATTTGTGTATTATACTCTACAATAAAGAGATTTAGAAAGAGGGTAAGACAATCATGCAAAAATGAGATAAGTGAGTAGAGTGCTACTAGAAGGAGTTCATAATCCTAAGGGGTGACTCACTAAAATTGCAAAGAGAAGGTGAAAATGTGCTTTTTTCTTTTCCCATGATCAAGGTAACTAGAAAAAGTGCATGTAGGTGAACATTTTAGTGGATAATTTGATTGATGTTTTATGGAACTCTTGATTGTATTCCCCTACTATGGGTCCTCTTTTTGATTGGTCCACTTGAAAAACATGTGGTTGATTCTTTCCAAGGCTTGAGACTTTAGTTTCAACAAGAGCAATTATGTGGAAAGGAGAAATTATTAAACTAGTGATTTAGGCTTATAAACATTCAAGGTAAAGAACATTGTGAAAGAGGATAAGATACACTATACATGTGTTAAAGATAATTCATTCATGGTCAACCATGTATCATTATCAAAACAAATTAATAAAAAAGTAAGAACCAGCTCTATGTGTAGCTCCAAAATATTTAGTCTATAGACGTATCATCTTTTTTTCTTTCTATGTTGTATTTTCACATGGATTGATGTTGTAAACGTGGTCTACACATGAAAAAGATGAAGGGTACTTTCATTCTATAAATCATAGTTAAATAGCATCTTCTAAGATTGAGTAGGCTCTCCACATAACCTCAATATGTTATGTTTAATTCAATAACCTATCAAAGTGGTTAAAAATTACCTTCATGGAAATCACTTGGATACATTACTAGAGTCACATGAAAGGTTGAGGATAAAAAGAACCATGATTCGTTGTAACCATTATTCAGTGTAACCAATCAAATGTCGAAAATTCTAAAGCTCACTCCAATCAAACTCCCTGAGACATTTAAATCTTTGTAGATACATTCAATTTAAGGTCTACAATCATCTTATCATTTGGAGAGATATATGGTATTAATAGAAAGAAGTTAAACCATCATCTAACTATGAAATTAGTCTGTTATAAAACACCATTGTCTCAAGTCATTGAGATTCTATCTCTTGAAGATGTTTCACTTTTATTCAAAATCATGGATGCTTCTTTTATCTTGTTTACTAAGCTAACCTTGGTTTCTTTCATTACCATAAGGCTCCTTCTACTTGAATGCATTTCTAGTTGGAGTAAATTAGAGTATTAATTGGAAAAGGTTGAATCTCTGTGAGAGGCTCTGAGCATAGTAAATAGTGTGTTTCCATTATTTTGACCTATTGAATCTTGCAAGTAGGTACATGATCCATACTCAATCAGATAAGGAGCCTCTTCGTGTACAGAGGGGTCTTAAAAAATTAGCTTTAGCTTCGAATAGTGAACCTAGATCCCCTCAACTTCCTTTGAATTTAACTATTGATTTGGGTGCGACACCACTATCAAAGGAGAAGCATGGGAGAACATTGGACTTCTCCTTAGATACGTCATAGGAAACACCAGTGTTAATGGAAGATCTCTCTAACTTACTCTCAAGACTCAATATCAAGTTCCCTACCTTTAAGGGACAAGTTTATGAGGATGTTGATGATCATGTAAGCAGATTCATCTCCCTATGCCGTGGACGAGGTTTGCAAAATAGAGAGGGTGCAATGCTCGTACTCTTTCCATCCACGTTGGAAAGCCTTGCTGACAAATGGTACAGTTAATATGCAGATGACCATTTTGCTACATGGGAGGCTCTAAAGATAGCATTCTCACAGACATTTCGACCAAGTGACTCCAAGGAAAGAGCTCTAGACCAGCTAGAGAACCTGATGCTAAGATTAGGTGAATCTATTCACAAACTTCACACTAGAACAAAAACACTTGTTGCACGTCTGCCACATGCTCCAGGTGATTTCTTGGTTAAAAAATGGATAGAAAAAGTTTTGCCCCGGTCATCTCAGTAGAAGCTACATGATTCTCTTAGATTGGATGCAACCCTTATTGATTTTGTTGCAGCGGCATCACGCATTGAAGAAGTTAGGCAACATTTTGAAGGGGATTCACAACCAAATTGTGCAACAGAATTAGACCCTATTAGGCAATTGAGGAAAGAACTAGAGGCTCTGAGAATGCAAAAAAATCACCAAGAAGAGAAGGTCTTGCCACCACCGTCCCGTCGGACGGATGATGAAGTAGCCCAACTTTGTCGCATATTAGAAGATTCTTGGGAATGATGGATGGACACTCAACGAGAATGAGTAGGTACTGCCAAATCCTGCTTTGTACCATCCTTTGATACTTCGGAGTTGATAAGTGGACCTCTTAGCTTTCCAATGACACCATAAAATGACCTATGTACTTTGGAACTAATGTGTGTAGAGATTGAATCAAAACAGATAACTTTGAACCTCAAGCTTCAAAGAAAACTTTAATATTTTTGACTTGACATCTGCTGGATCTTTTGCTTAGTATGACCAGCATAGTAGGAATTGGAAAAATTCCTTTTAGGGGTATCTAATTAGCTTAGCAAGCTAACTATTCCAAGTTTAATGATATAAAAAAATTAACTATACTCAGAGAAATCAATTTAGCAAGTAAACCTTTACCCCTGATTTTTTAGGATTGTTGCACACTTTGAGGAGTGATCACCTCGACGAGCTTTTCTCTAAAATGGTTGAATAGAATCTGTTCAAATTTTGATACTATGTAGACAACCTTGAGCTGGTTCCAACAAGCTATAGATCTTTGAATTTGGTGGAGAAATGAGTGAGATATGGTCTCCACAAGTTGATAGACTTTCAAGTACTATGATACAGAACTTAGAAATGAACAATGTAGATATATGTATTAATGAACACTTGTATACAATGCCATTGGCATGAAGATCATTGCCTAATGGTGCAGATAGGTGTGGGCTAGAGTGTAGGCCTCACAGACGCTCAGAAATGATAGAGATGAGCTCGGGAAATGAGTCTTCTTACCCGCGACTTTTTGAGTTGATCTCTTATAGTGATTTAGTTCAAAGTTTGAATTTGAATCCAAACTTTGGCTCTCTTTAATCAAGCTCCTACATCCTAGGAGATATTCCATCTACTTGATTGATGCTTTACACCTAATAAAGTTCACGAGATTTCCTCGGTAGGTGTTTACAAAGATTCCAAAGTCAAAAGTGACTTTTACAAAAGAGTAAAGTGGTAATTAACCACTAGCATTTGTTCCTATGCTTCTACATATGTGTATGGACTTCAAGGTATCCTTCAAGCCAAATGTGTAGGCTTGTGAATTGCACCAACAAGGATTTGCGGACCACTCCGGATATAAGAAGGTAGATTTGGTGTACAATATGTAACAACAGTGGAAACTCCAATGCAACTTGTGCTAACAAGGTAAGTTGTCAATTTTGTGGAAAGGATGCCATGAAGCTAGAGATTGTTGCTACCTCAAGGGTACACAACAATGAGGTAACCCTCAAGCTCTCGATTCATATTATGCTAGTACTTCAAAGGCACCTAATAGAGAGGAGAATCGTACAACGAAGCCTAGATATAATAGGCCATTGATGTGTTATCCCTGTGGTGAGTATGGCCATATGAAAAATAGGTGTTCCCTTCTAGAAGATGCACCTCCTTGTCAGCATTGTCCAGAGGCTAAGGATCACTATATCAAAGATTGCCCAAGAATTCACCCTGCTCCAATTCACATGATTGTAGTCTCCCCACAAGTAGAAGATATGAACACTCAGTCTTATGGTGTCTCATCTTCTTCAATGCCCATGATGACTAGAGCCGAAAAAGCGGCAGCAACCCATAGAGAGAAACAACAAGGACTCCAGGATAGAGAGGAGGAAAAGAAGGCTGGGTGGAAGGGCCAAGCAGATATTAAAGGAGCTTATGAAAGGATGGCTACTTCACTAAGGGACCAACCAACAAGTCAGCAACAAGACACACATGGCGCAAACGTTGAGCAAATCTTGAAAGGTATTCATCACAAGGTTAGTCTTTATGAACTCATAAAGAAGAATTCAAAAATAAGGAGTGACTTATTAAAGATTATACACTCTGCTCACTTAAGTGTGCCACCTAGCATAGATGGTTTCATGGTTGACTTTCCCCTGCACCCTTGGTAGACTACCAAAGCTCAAGGTTATCTATTTTTATAAAGGATGAAGCTCTCACAGGTGTGATCATAGATGGAGGCTCTGGCATCAATTTGATGCGGGATTTCACAATGAGATGGCACCATTTACAGTGACAATAGTAGATCAACATCGGGTTGCGCCACTTGGCATTATTGAAAAGGTACTGATGGTAGTACAGGGTTGTCACTTTGTTCTAGACTTTGTTGTTATTGCACTTCCACAAGAGACTTCTTACCCTTTACTCTTGGGAAGGCCTTAGCGAAGACAAGCAAAAGCTTTGCAAGATTGGGGGAAAAACAAATTGTGGATTTCAACAAACACCAATAGCCAACTGCAACTACATTTGGAAGAAGGATTCGACCCAGGGAAAACTATTGGGTATACTGTGGACAATCAGGTAATGCCCTCTTTACCCCAAGAAGAAGATACATTATTCAATAGGATGATGCAAAGTACAAAGTGTTGCACGGTGGAAATCAATGAAATAGAGGAAGAAGTTGCAGATGAAGGAGTTGTAGAAAAGGCCATGAAGTTCACAAGGAGTTAGAGAATGAGAATTTGCAATGGAATACAAACTTTGAAGGGGCATCAAATATAGAAGTATCAGGGAAGGAAAGTTATGAGCCTGAATACAGAGAAGATCTTCCCTTTTTAGATATACCTCAAGGGTGGACCAGAGAACATATTGCAGAGTATAAGCTAAATTCCACTCCTGCATATAGTGGGGATGATTTCTTAAGTAAGACTAATCCCGAAACACTTGTTCAAGAAGTAAATCTAGGAGATGAAGAGAACCCTCAAGTAGTCCACTTGGCCTCTTGGCTATGGCATTATCCCCCTTTAGTGCAGAAGGTAACTTCTTTACTTTTTGCTTACAAAAATGTCTTTGCATGATCCTACAAAGATCTAACAGGGATACCAGAGGAGCTTGGATTACATCGAATACCCTTAATGGAGGGAGCCACGCCGGCAAGAAGTAGGCTATATCCACTCAGTACAAAGTATGCAAAAGCACTAAAGTTGGAAATTACAAAACTAGAAGAAGCAAGTATAATTGTTCCAGTAGAACATTCCAAGTGGCTTTCTTCTAAGGTTATTGTACCCAGGAAAAGTAGTGGAAAAATAAGAGTTTGTGTTGATTTTCGTACCTTGAATAAGGTAACTCTTCAAGATGGATTTCCTCAACCCTTTATAGAGCAAGTACTTGAGGAAGTAGCCAGACACACTTTGTATAGCTTCTTGGATGGTTTTAGTGGCTACAATCAGATAGTGATCCATCCTGATGATAGACACAAAACAGCCTTTGTTACTTCGTGGGGCACTTATGTCTATACCAGCATGGCTTTTGACTTGAAAAATGCACCAGCTTCATGTAATAGAACAATGAATCTGATAGTGGGCAAGTGGTTAACAACCTTTCTGTGCATTTTCATGGATGACTTTTCAATGTTTTTAGGCACAGATAGAAGAGCAACAGTTCAAGATTTCCATGATCATTTGGATAATCTAAGGGAAATCTTTGAGCAATGTCTCAAAATGGGTTTGAAGTTAAATCCTGCTAAATGTCACTTTTTGGTCACCAAGGGCACTCTTCTTGGTCACATAGTATCTACTGAAGGGATAACGGTTGGCCTTGCAAAGGTTAGTACTATCCTTTCCATGCCTATTCCAAAAACCCCAAAGGAAGTTCAAAGTTTTTTATGACATGCAGGATACCATAGAAGATTTATACGAATGTATTCAGAAATAGCTAAACCCTTGTCAAGGCTTACCAGTAAAAACTTCCCCTTCTGATGGAGTCCTCAAGCTGAGAAAGCATTTTGTGAACTAAAATTGAGGTTATGTACTGCTCCACTTTTAAGTGTTCCTAACTGGTCATTGGAGTTTCATGTGCATAGAGATGCTAGTCTTCATGCTGTTGGTGCAGTTTTGGCTCAACCATCAGCACACAAGATTGATAGACCTATCTCCTATGCCAGCAGACTACTTACAAAGGCAGAAAGAAACTACAGTACGACTGAAAGGGAAGGTTTGGCTATTGTATTTGCTCTTCAAAAGTTTTGGCATTACCTTCTCGCTGTACATTTTATAGTCATATCTGACCATCAGCCCTTGAAGTACTTGATAAACACGCCTAGAGTGGCTGGAAGGGTCTGGCGATGGTTACTCCTGTTTCAAGAATTCAACTTTGATATTCATATTAAGCCAGAAAGAGAGAACTACATGACAGATCAAGTATCCAGGACCGCAATGAGCGAGAAGGCAATAGGTATTAATGATGAATTGGTGGATAGTAATCTCTTCCTAGTAGCAACTCAGGCTGAATGGTATGATGGAATTCTCCATTGTCTCACTACTGGAAAACTCCCAGAAATGTTGACACCTATAGAAAAGAGAAGATTACTCCTCAAATCCAAAGCATACTCACTTATAAATGGGAATTTATATAGGTATTGTCAGGATGGTATCTTGAGGAAGTGTGTTTATCCAGAGGAGGTAAATCTTTTGCTAGGAGTAGCACACAGTGAAGGGCATCAAAAGGGGGAAGAAGTGGCTCACATAATTATCCACAAAGGACTATGGTGGCCTCATATCTACAGGGATGCGATCAAGTTTGCTAAAGAATGCCACATTTTCCAAAGATGTGCTCCTATGCCAATCAGATTGAATTTCCAACCATTAGTAATATCTACAGGATGGCTCCCATTTAAATGATGGGGTCTTGATTTCATAGAACCAATTAGTCCAACTGGTCAACCTAGGGGTAAGAAGTATATTTCGATGGCCAAATGTTATGCAACTAAATCGATAGAGGCTAAAGCTATTGTGGACTGCACGGCTTTAACAGTAGCTAAGTTTTTGTATAAACGTATTTTCTCAAGATTTGGTTGCCGATTGGAAATCAGTAGTGATAGGGCACACATTTTGTGAATCAATTGCTCCAATTTATATTTGATAGGTACAAGGTCTTCCATAAGATGTCTTGTGCCTATTATTCAAGGGCAAATGGCCAAGCAGAAAGCTCTGATAAGATTTTGATTGGGTTGTACCGCAAATTATCTTTTCATCATCAAAGCTTTTGGCCACAAGAATTGATCGGTGCAATTTGGGCTTTCTGAACTACAAGAAGGGGAACCACTGGCGAGAGTCCATTTCGCTTAGCATATGGAAAACCGGCTTTAGCACCGTTCAAATTTATCATGAAAACAGAAATTGGAGCCAAAACCATTGGAAATGAACATCCCATTAGGAGACTCGTGGCATTAGAAGAATACAGAGAACGAGCAATGCAAAAACTTCAGGTAACACAAGAAGAGCGCAAAAGATTGCACGACAAGTATCTTAGGTCCAATGAAGTACAGGAAGGATCCTTGGTTTTTGTGCATCACATCCCGACAATTTCAACCAAATTAGTGCCCAAATGGACATGACCATAAAGGGTGGTAAAGGTATTACCACATGGAGCAGTTCATTTGGAGGATTTGCAGGGTAAGAGGATACCCCTGGTCAACATCTCCAGGGTGAAGAATTACCTACATTAAGTCAAGATGGAAGAACTTCATTCACTGTACATATCATGTTTCATTTAGCGTTTTTAGTTTATTTTGGTCTATTCAATAAGCGAATGAAGGAAAAGTTGCACTAGGACGGTGCAAAGACTTGATATGGGGGTCTCTAGCACTGCGCAATTCTCTCTCTCTGTCTATAACCCACACAATCGTGCTTCCTCTCTTTCTCTCTCTCTCTCTCTCTCTCTCTCTCTCTTTCTCTCTCTCTCTCTCTCTCTCTTTCTCTCTCTCCGCAAGCCGTGCAATCGTGCTCTCTCTCTCTCTCTCTTTCTTTCTCTCTCTCTCTCTCTCTCTCTCTCTCTCTCTCTCCCTCTCTCTCTCCCTCCCTCCCTCCCTCCCTCCCCCTCCTCCTCTCTCTCTCTCTCTCTATCTCTCTCTCTCTCACTCTCTCTCTCTCTCGCTCTCTCTCTCTATCTATCTATCTATCTCTATATATATATATATATATATATATATATATATATATATATATATATATATATATATATATATATATATATATATATATATATATATATATATGTATATATATATATGTATATATGTGTATATATATATATATATATGTGTATATATATATATAAATATATATATATATATATATATATATATATATATATATATATATATATATATATATATATATATATATATATATATATATATATATATATATATCCCATCCCCCGCCATCCCCTCCTACTCCCGCTCGCTCTCTCCGCCCCCCCCCCCCCCCCCCCCCCCCGCCCACACACTCATGCACAGCCCCCCCTGCCATCCCCTCCTACAGCTTTCGCAGCCCACCCCCTCGCTTCCTCTTCCCCCCACCCGTAGCCCCACAGCCCATAGCCCTTGCCTCCCCCTCCTACTCCCACGAGTACCTCCCGCAGTCCACGCTCCCTCCTCCCCTGGATTATCTTATACTTGTTGGGACAAAGCAAGATTTTAGAGATGATAAATATATTTTTTTGGATATTCCTGGTACTGTGCCAATCACAACTTGGAGAGGAGCTACAAAACCAGATTGGGGCTGCTGCATACATATAGTGTAGTGCAAAGACACAACAGAATGACAAAGCTATCTTTGATGCCACTATCAAGGTGTATTACAACCTCCAAAACCAAATAAGAAGAAGAGGTCACATCAAAAGAATTGTACATTAATGTGATATCTATATATTAGCATAATTTTTGCAAGAGGTACATTCTCTCGGTTAGCATTGAGGAATATGGATGGAAACCTCCTTACGATTGAGTGCAAACAGATTGGATTCATTAGTGTTTAGACGGATGAACCATTTACCTTGAAGCTCTTGTAACTGCCCTCCACTCCACCCTCTCCCAACTCCACCCACCCTCAACTCCACCCTCCACTCCACCCACCCTCAACTCCACCCTCCACTCCACCCCACTCAACTCCACCCTCCACTCCACCCACCCTCAACTCCAACACCAACTCCACCCTCTAGTCCACCCCCCTCAACTCCACCCTCTTCACTCCACCCCCCTCAACTCCACCCACACTCGACTCCACCCCCTCCCAACTCCACCCACCCTCAACTCCACCCACCCTCAACTCCACCCTCCACTCTACCCACCCTCAACTCCACCCACACTCCACTCCACCCTCCCCCAACTCCACCCTTCACTCCACCCCCCTCAACTCCACCCTCTCCCAACTCCACCCACGACAACCTCCACTCCACTCTCTTCACTCCACTCCCCTCAACTCCACCCACACTTCACTCCACCCTCTCCCAACTCCACCCACTCTCAACTCCACCCTCCACTCCACCCACCCTCAACTCCAACCCCAACTCCACTCTCCTCTCCACCCTCTCCCAACTCCACCCACGACAACCTCCACTCCACCCTCTCCATTCCACCCCCCTCAACTCCACCCACACTCCACTCCAACCTCTCCCAACTCCACCCACCCTCAACTCCACCCTCCACTCCACCCACCCTCAACTCCAACCCCAACTCCACCCTTCACTCCATCCCCCTCAACTCCACCCACACTCCACTCCACCCTCCCCCAACTCCACCCTCCACTCCAACCCCCCTCAACTCCACCCACACTCCACTCGACCCTCTCCCAACTCCACCGACGGCAGCCTCCACTCCACCCTCTCCACTCCACCCCCCTCAACTCCACCCGCACTTCACTCCACCATCTCCCAACTCCACCATGGCAACCTCCACTCCACCCTCTCCACTCCACCCTCTCCACTCCACCCCCCTCAACTCTACCCACACTCCACTCCACCCTCTCCCAACTCCACTCACCCTCAACTCCACCCTCCACTCCACTCACCCTCAACTCCAACCCCAACTCCACCCTCCACTCTACCCTCACCCAACTCCACCCATGGCAACCTCCACTCCATCCTCTATTCTCCACCCCCCTCAACTCCACCCACACTCCACTCCACCCTCTCTCAACTCCACCCACCCTCAACTCCACCCTCCACTCCACCCACCCTCAACTCCAACCCCAACTCCACCCTCCACTCCACCCCCCTCAACTCCACCCACACTCCACTCCACCCTCTCCCAACTCCACACACAGCAACCTCCACTCCACCCTCTCTCAACTCCACCCACCCTCAACTCCACCCTCCATTCCACCCTCCCGCACCTCCCACCACTCCCCACACCACCCACACCACTCACTACCTTCCGCCACTCAATATGTAAGATAGGCAAAAGATGATGCTAGAGCTTCTATGACATCAGCAGAATATTTCTTTCATGGTTAGATGATCAAAAGCTACTACAAGAATTATGTGAAGGATATGCTTCTAAGGGTCATTACAATATCATGGGCGGCACATAATGAGGATCTCAGTTTGCATGCAAAAGTGGTAAAAGTTTAAGTGGATAAATGAATGTTGGCACTAACCATTCGTGATGACTGCCTATTTTTGAGGATCATATTCAAAACTGGAGGCCAATACCATATTTGACCTACCCCTCCAATTTTGGGGTAAGGACCTCTTGGGAAATCGGTAAGGCCCTCTTGGCATATTGGAGCCTATAAAAGCAATGGACTAGTACTCATTGGAGATATATACATACATATACACGTACAGGGATAATTGTGGCATCTCTTTGGACCTCTCTTTGCACTCTGTGACTACAAGCCTACTGAAGGAAGTCACTTTGTGGTGAGGATACAGAGCGTGGGCTTCCCCATGGAGGGCTAATAGCACTAGAGTGTGAAGAATTGGCTTGATGGTGTCTTAAGTGTGAATAGGTGACATTTCCATGATCTTTCCCTTAGAGCAAGTCTTCACATCTTGTACTAACCAGTGCAAGTCTTCATTTACTTTTGCTCGTTATACTGGATAAATCTCGTATATTGTTTCTGTTTAGTTCTGGATTGACATGTTAGCACAAAGCATCAACTTTTGGAGCATTCCCTTTTCCTACATTGTAATCATCTGCTCAAACTAAGGAGTCATTTCATCCTTCACTATTGTCATTTGTCATTAATTATCTTTCTAAGTGTTGACAATACCGTGTGTCTATTGCAATCGTGCCTGCTCACAGGAATGTCAAAGGGTATACTTTCCTAAGGAGAACCTCCCTTGAGTAGGCGAAGTAGTGGAAGAGCATATTGCCTGCATTTGTTAAAAGTAGACACTTTAGTACCTCCTCTACAGGAAGTTGACAAAACTCCTAAGGCAAGGGGATGGAAAGTTCAAAACTAACTCAAACAACTAATAAGTCCCGCAAAACTCATGGATCAAGAGGAAGAGGAAGGAGTTTGTATGAATGCGCATAAGGATTGTATTGACATAATCCAATCAATGAATTAGAAAAATATATCGTACACGCATAGTAATGACTCAAAAAAGATGATAGATTTTATTCAATGTATGGTAACAGTAAAAAGAAATCAATGTAGCTATGTAAATGAGTTCTAAATGTATTATATATGCAATATGATATAATCCAAGAGTGAAGGACTCCACAAGCTTCAAGGCAAGTACTTGAACCATTCAAATGATTGTGATGATCAGCTTACATCCTCACATCTAAAGACTCTTGTATAAATACACTTGTTGCTCTTGAATGTTGGTTGTATCTACCTAAACGTGATACATAATTTTAGGATTTAAGTTGAACTTGAATTCAAATATGGTGCCATTAGGCTCTCAATACGACCACGTGATTCACTCCAGAAATCCTCTTTACTTTTGAATTAGATAATTTCTTCTATTAACCTTAGAACTCATTCAATGTATATAAACTTATGTAAACGCTTGTGCCTCAAATCTCATGTAAACTCCATATGCATAACACAAGCAATTAGGTTCCCTCTATGCACAAAAAGTAAGCTCATAAAAAGGGGAGATAATCAAAGGAGACTCTTCAACATGAAGGTATATGCATCAACTCCATTGTCTATTTTTCAATTGCACATAAGGAGGTTGTAGAGATTTGGCTAAGGCACAAAGGAATTCTACACATGAACTTACAAATGATAAACGAAATGCACAAAAAAGGTTTGGTGCGTGTTCTACCTGAGTGAGAAAAAGTAGATTTTCTTTCAACAAGGGAGCAAACGTGAGCAATGATATGCTGAATCACATAGGGAGAGGTATATTGGGACATACAAGGGACATATACATTGGACGTAGTAGATATAATTTTACGTTTATAGATGATCATTCAAGTTTTGTTTTTAATCTATTGCGTGAAGGAAAACTCATAGGTATTTCAACACTTCAAGAGGTTAAAAATAATAATCCGAAAGGAAAGAGGCAAGTATATAAATACCCTCACATCAAAAGATATGAGAGAACATTTTCCAAATGCGTTTTTTGAATCTCGACATGAGCATGGCATCAAAACATTCGTTTATTTCTAGGTAGACACACCAACGAAATGAGGTAGAAGACAGCAAGAATAGATATATAGCACAAGAGGCTAGCCTTAGGATATAGTTATTCTAGAAAGATGAGGACCTTCCATGGCTTCATTGGAGATTGTTTATCAACCTACCGGTGGTATAAAAGATCTTTGAAGGCTTGTAAGACTTCATATGCATTCAAAGGAAGGACTTGGACATACTGGATGAAGCCAAGTCCTCTCTTAATATCATAAGTCATACTAAAAAAGGAAATCTCTCAAGGTAAAACCCTGAACACTAGATCTCTTCGTCACTTCAAGGAGGAATGATAGAGAGGATAAAAGCATTAACCATGGCAGATTCGAGCTCCCAATTAAAGGTAGTAGAAAAGGGAAATTATCAACCATGAAGTTTGGACTAAGAAACTATCCCAAGGTAACGGCTTATGGTCTTGGTTTGTGGCACAAAGACAAATTCATGTGTGGATGGGAACTCCACAAAGGCTCAAACGAGAGCTTTGAAGCAGTGAAACAAAAGTGATAGATGATTTATCTTTCACATGGGAAATAGCATGATAGTTAGTTTGAGGGATTCAATACACTTCTCTCAGCAATTGCGGACACCAATGGTCACTAGAGAATTGTTCTCGGGAGGAATTCAACAAAAGGATAGGATGCACAAGTTTTTGGTGTAGGTGATGCGAGAGACAAGTGAGGAACAAATGATCAAGTCCTAGGAAGAGGAAAATAAAAATCGAGTGAAGGACATCAAAGGGGTTGAAATCAAGGCTCGATCTCAAGAGAAAGAGGAAACGGCCATGGATGTAGAGGTTTAGGAGAAGACCAATCAAATGAAGAATAATGCATCCGATTCCACTATGCATCCAATTCCACTATGCATGGAGTAATCATAATTCCTCACCATCCAAAACATTAAATGAAATATTACTTAGAATTATGCACGGCACTAGCATGAAATGAACCATAGACTCAACATCATACATAATAAATGGTTGTAGCAACCACATGAGCTGCAAAAGAGAAACATTTTGCAATTTTTCCACTCCAAAGACGTTAGGGCATGAAGAAATAACACAAGCCTACACATATAGGAAGTGGGTCATTCAATGGTTCTCAAGGTGAATTATGTCTCAAAGATGTCATTCATGGATCTAGAACACCAAGTAGAATTCAATGGCAAACGTTGTTTTTGGAGTGGCCAAATTAAGGAAACAAATTTATAGCACAAAGGAAGAAGATATTTATTTAGAATAAAGGTAAGAACACAAGATAATCATTTGAAAAATGGAATAAAAAAGGAAAACTTGTGGCATAAAAGACGTGAAAAATAAAAGAGAGATCAATCTTCAAAATATGAAAGACATGAAAAGTAAGCGCTTGGTAATTGTTCTTCCCAAGTTCCACTCCAGGAATTCCAAACATTTATTTGAAGCATGTAAACTTGGGAAGTCTACAAGGATAGATTTCCGTAAAGGAAACCAAGTGAGCAACCATCCTCTCGGCATCATCCATAGAGATGCATGGGAACCAACAAAAAATTGTTCCTTTCTCTTATACAATAGTTCTCTTAATTTTTTTAAATTTTCACATTCAATTTTTAACCAAAAAACATGATGCAGGTAAGATTTAGAGAGAAAATAATACTTTTCATCCCTAAATTTTGCCTACATGCATAAAATGACCTAAATATTTATTGTAAACATTATTCCCACAATGTAATGCAGAAAGTTCAAAATGAATTATTTCACTATTGACAAGCCTCTAATATCACACATAGTCTGTGTATATGTAGACATCACACATAGTCTGTGTATCTGTAGACATCTAATAGTCTCCCTTGTAGCATCTAGTATTCCATACGCCAACATCCAATTAAAGTGATATGATAGAATTTCAGTAGCTTGCCAAATCTACGTCTCGTATGATCAAACACTACTCCTTCCAAAAACACATAATTCATGTTTTTCTTAGATCTTCCTATTTATATCATATTTTCTCTTTTGGAACATAATTTTTTTTAATTGCATTTGTATAAGAAAATTTCCCTCTAGTTTCCTGATTCCTCAAAAAACAGTTGATTTTGTTTCAAAAAAGTGTACTTATGGACTTCATCTTAAATTCTACATACATTTATGTATTATCTATATTGTCATACCATTAAAATTTCTACATTTTATGGAAACCTCAACTTTTCCTTCACGAAATAGACCCAGACTTTCCTATTAAGTTCATTAATGAATGTGGTATAGAATATGTGATCAACCACTAAAGTGTTCTATGAAAGAAAATATCAAAGACATGTTTTTCATGTGAATGAATTGACATGATTCACATAGTCTCTACGGTTCTTTTAGAGTTTTACTCTCCAAAATCTTGTAACAAGCGCTTTGGATAGTATCATATTTAGTTTTTATAGATTTCTATATTTTAACCTTTGTTGTGAAATCCCTATCATTTGAAAGCTACCTACACCTTATGCAAACAAGTCATAGGTGAAAATCATAACAATTATATTTCCCTTTGTAATAGGTCTTCCATATATTATAGCACATATAGATCATCAAACGTAAGCTAGACATATAGTTCTTGAACAATCATTTATCCAATTAAAGAAAGATTTTTGGTGATTTCATGGGACCAAGTGATATCCAATCATTTATCCCACATTCCATATACCAAATTTTGGAAAGTTTTAACTCATCATACCACCACTCAATGGTCCCCCAACCATTTTTTAGGATCAAAAGTGATATTTTGGACTCTTAAATAAAAATCCATGCATGAACTAACTTGAAAAAAGTGCCTTTTTCAAAAAATAATTCAAAATACAACTTTCTCCCTCCAAAACCTCACACTTTCATACCAAGATCCCAAATAGTCATCTCTTTCCACTACTTTCTCTCTCTAGCACACCATTGAAGCTCCTATTTCTGCATTTCTTTCTCTATGGATTTTCCTCTTTGAATTTCTACTGTCACTTGCATAGCTTGAACTTCAATGGAGAAACCTAAATCTTATAGGAATCCAAAAGATGAGGTTATCACGTTAAAATGTCACAATATCAAGGATGTAGAAAGAAATTGGTTAGGATATGAGTTATGCAAAGGTGCATGGGCATACATGCAACCCTTTACTATTGGCGCTCATCATGTAAGAGATCATGGAAACTTGGATCTTCATTGGAAAGGGAAATTATTGGGCTTCAAAAGGCTCAAAAATGGTGAAACTATTGCCATTCTACAACATGTTTTTACAATGTCAAGCATGACATTGGAAAACTCAAACAAAATGAGACATCCTATCAATTGTAAGTATTTCAAATTGATTTATGTTATAATTTCGTAAAATACCTATTGGAGTTAGACGTTTGTGGAAGAACGCAAACAAACAAGGAAGAAGAAGAAGCTTGGAGCTCAACACACAATATTGAATGTATTACCACTAGAATGTACAAAGATAAGTAGCCCGTTAGGGCAATAGGTGTATATACAAGCCGGGGAAAAAACCTCCTAAAGAGCGAAAAAAGTGCCCCGGGGGTCCTAGTGTGTTCACACACATCACTACCTAAATATATCAACAAATCCCCCCTTGGAGTGATGCAGTGAACAAGGAGCTGGCAGTCATGTATAAGGAAGTGGCAAGCTATGTGGAATCAATCCATAAAAGGAAGTAAGCCCAAAGCTTTGCGGAAAGCTTCAAACTTCTCCCTAGGTAGAGCCTTCGTGCAAAGGTGTGCAATGTTCTCCTGCATGGGCACATATGCCAAGTTGATCTCCCCAGCAGAGAACCTCTCCCTGACATAATGATAATGCACCTCAATGCACTTAGTGTAAGCATGGAACAGAGGGTTCCTCACAACTGCCAATGCACTCTCACTGTTAGTGGAGATGATGGTGGCAGAAGAGTGACCAACACCCAAATCAGCCATAAGGTGTGTGAGCCACACACTCAATAGATGCTATGAAAACTGCCCTATAATCAGCCTCACAACTAGAAGTGGCCATAGTACACTGTATCTTGCTCAGCCAAGATATGCATGAGCTACCAAGCATGAAGCAAAAGCCACTAGTGGACACACGAGTTTCATGGCAAACAACCCAATCAGAGTCAGAAAAAGCATGCAAATCTGGCGGTAGTGATCCCTCCTTGGGATAAAACAACCCAAGTAGCTGAGTACAACTCAAGTAGAAAAAGATGTGCTTAACCACCTACCAATGCTTGACTCTTGGGCAATGCATAAACTTGCTCATCTGTGAGACACCAAACTGAATAGCTAGCTGATTAATGCATAAGTAAATCAAGCATCCAACAATGTGGTGATAGAGAACATCATCAAATGCATCTCCAACATCATGAGGACTCAGTCATAAACCTATCTCCATAGGAGTGGCAATAGGTTTACAGACTTGAAGGCCAAAATGCTGCAATAATATGTCAATATATTTCATTTGACACAAAGCCATTCCACCATCAACGTGCATAAGCTGAATGCCCAAATAATAATGCCTTCTTTAACCTGCACAGCTGGTTTTCATGCCCTTTTCGCACAAAGCCACAGGGCTGAAAAACATACACTTCTTCATGCAAGTCACCATTTAGAAATGCAATTTCAATGTCCAATTGATGTACATTCCAACCATGATGGGCTGCAAGTGCATAGATGCTATGAATAGTAGTCATTTGGCAAGTAGGTGCAAAGGTCTCATCAAAATCAATGCCTCTTTCCTGTGCATAACCCTTTGCAACAAGCCTAGCCTTATACCTATCAATTTTTCCATCAGGTTTATGCTTCAGCTTGTATACCCACTTTGTGCCAATGGCCTTCTTGCCAAGAGACAAGTCACATAAAGACCAAGTACCATTCTTCATTATAGCATCATATTCAGATTGCATTGCACCCATCAAATGTTCAGAATTTTGTGCTTCATCAAACAAAATAGGTTCAGTCTCATCACATAGACTAGAGCCAGCCACAACATAGCAATCTGATGCAAAAGAGGGACTTTGAGAGCTTGATCGAGTACGATATGATAAAGGTGCATCTAATTTACTATCACGCAAAGTGTAAACCAGCCATTTTGGTGTAGTTTTTGCCTCCTCAATATCAGCTCTCTCATCAACAAGTGCATCATGTAAATCTACATCAGAAATAGGATGATCTGCATCATCACATGAAACCTCCAAAGGCTCAGAAGTTGCCTCATTAGGACCAACACTAGACTGTCCACCTGTAAAAACAGGCAGCAAAGTATCCTACATGTCTTTGGAGCTAATAGATGTCCCCTTAGTACATGAAAGCAATAGTTGAATAGCATCTTCCACAAAAACAACATCACGGCTAACGAGAATGGGTTTAGTTTGATGATGATACAGACGATAGCCTTTACTTTCAGAACTGTACCCAACAAAAATACATTTTATAGCTTTATCATGAAATTTTCTGCGATGTGTTTTAGGCACTAATGCATATGCCAAAAAACCAAAAACATGGAGATGAGTAAGAGATGGCTTGCAATCATGCCAAGCCCCATATGGAGTGATAGACTGCAGCGCTTTAGTGGGTCACTTGTTAAGTACAAATGTTGCACACATGACAGCCTCAAGCTAGAAACTATGTGGTAAAGACTAACTCTTGACCATACACCTTGCAATCTCCATGAGTGACCTATTCTTCCGTTTAGAAACTCCATTTTGTTGAGGTGTATATGGCACTCTACACTACTATTTTATCTCACGTTCAGCGAGAAATGCAGTAAAATTAGAAGACATATATTCCCTCCCTCGATCAGAATGGAGGGTGACCATTTTACATGCTGAGAGTTTTTCAACCAAAACCAAAAACTCTTTGAAGCACATAAACCCATGCATGCTTGGAAAAATCATCGATGAAAGTCACGAAGTAAAGATAATTTCCATAAGAGGGTGTCTACATAGGACCATAGACATCACTATGTAGAAACTGCAATTTTTGAGTAGCTTGAACTGAACCATCTTTTGGAAAGGAGGAATGGTACATTTTTCCCAAAATACAACCTTCACAAAATACAACCTCTTTGTGCCTCAAGTTTGCACAAAGAGGAAACCATTTGAGATTTCTACACGTGTAGTAAAGTAGCAAAATTCAGATGACCAAAATTTGCATGCGGAAGCTTTGCATCTAACATATCCTGAGAATCATCTAGTGCACATGCCGAATCATTTACAGATCTTTCATAGTCTATGAGCTCATACAGCCCAGGACATAAAATGATAGAAGCAATAATCACATCGCCATTTGACAGATCATGAACCGTACATCTGTCATCAACAAATTTCACAACCAAGCCAATCTTGGCTAATGCAAAAATTGATAATAGATTTTTCTTGGTCCCTAGCACAACCAAAGCATCTAACAAAGTGAAAGAACTACCATCAGCAATAGTCAAAATGACCTTACCAACTCACATAACAGGATAAGAGGAGTTCTTGGCGCATGTAACAATATTCCCTATAGGGGCAAGCTCGAGTGAAGTGAAGAAACTGTGCTACGAGGTAATATGTTTGGTTGCCCCTCTATCAAAGTACCAAACATCTGAGGCTGTTGTAGACATGCATTGCTCATGAGAAGATGGGTCAAAACTCCAAGTAGTAGTAAACGCCCATTCTTCTTCCTGCACAAGATTAGCAGACTCTGTTTTAGATGTAGAGGCCTCTGCAACAACCATTCGAGCCTCTTTCTTCTTTGCCTCTTTAGCAGCCAGTTTTGGACAGTTCTTTATGATATGATCATTTCCTTTACAATACTTGCAAAACAATTTTTTCTTTTCTCATTGCTTTTCATCTTTGTCTTCCCTCTTTGATTATGCAGAATTAGAAAATTTCTACTTTTTTGAAGAGCTCCATTTTCCTTTGCCCTTCTGACTAGCCAGGAAAGCTTGATCTGCAACACACATAATGGACCTGTTCTGCCTAGACTGATCTTCCTATAACAGAACAGAGACTAAATCCTCAAATCACAAGGCATTTGCATTGGCTTTCATCATCAACCAAAGAGTAGAAGCAAAACTCTGATATGAATCAAGAAGACCATTCAAAACAGTCTGCACAAGTGCGCTATTTGGTATAACCTCATAAGCAAAAATCAACTACTCCTTCAAGTCTTTGATCTTTGTTAGAAAATTGTCCATAGAATCACTTTCATTCATGTGCTCCCTCTCCAACTATTTTTGGAGGTAAGCAACACGAGCCTCATTCCTAGCTTGGTACAATGTAGTAAGTGTATCCCAAGCATCCTTAGCTGTTCTCCAAGAGCAAATGTGATGAATAATGGAAGTTTGACACACAAATCTATCAATGCATGTGCCTCAGCATCTCTGCCATCCCAACACATTTGCTCTATAGTAGGTGCAACAGAAACCAGAGCACGAATAGGAATATGCATAATATGATCATCTTCGACACCTTCTGCATCAGCTTCAGTACCTATAGTTGGAACAATTGCAGGTGTGATAGGACGTTTTTCAGCACCTTGCACAATGTTCCATAGTCCTTTTGCAACCAATACATGTTGCATCATATAAGCCCACAATGGGTAGTTAGTACCATCCAACTTATCCTCAACAGCCAGCATACGAAATACATCACTACTTCAGCCATGGCTAGTGACTAAAATACCTTGATGCAAAAAATTGACTTTATCTCAAAAAGTTGAATAGAACTTCCCTGACGAATTCTGTTAAACCTGTAGCAGGCTTTGAGACACTTATACTAGCGAACCAAAATTGGTATATACCTTTGGCACAAAAAGACAAAATAGCCTACACAAAAGCTACGATAGTGCGTCCAGAGGCCAAAACGAGCTCACATCGTGATTTCGGCACCACACAGCAAAGCTGTTTTGATCTCGAAAACAGGTTGAGTATGCTCACCAAAATTCCTGCAATTTTCAGACTGCAACCAGAGAGGTGTCAATGACACCCTAGATGAAGCGGTGACCTACTCTGATATCAATTGTTGGAGTGAGATGTCTGTCGAAGCACGCGAACAGCACAAGGAAGAAGAAGAAGCTTGGAGCTCAACACACAATACTGAATGTATTACCACTATAATGTACAAAGATAAGTAGCCTGTTAGGGCAATAGGCATATATAGAAGGGTGGGAAAAAACGTCCTAAATCCTAATGTGTTCACACACATCACTACCTAAATATATCAACAATACCTTATTAAGATGTGTACTTTTTTTGTTGTAGACATATTTCCTTCTACCTTGGTGGACGAGCAACCACTTCATAGTTTTACAGGTACTTTCCAAGCATTGCACGTAGATGTTGGATCACTAGTTTTTCCACAAGCCCATCCTGCTCAGCTTTTACATGACAGAGTTTTCTTTTACACACATACATATGTTGTACTTTATCAAATGATTTTGGCAAGTTAGAGATGATTAATGTAGATTCTATATTCAACCTCGAGTGGCAACTACCTGATATACAGACCTTGACATCTTTGAAGCATATGATGGTGATGGACATAACTCTTTGAAATTCACAAGAGTTTCTAGATCTGTAGGATTACATTGGTGTGTTCTTGTTCATTGTTGTGTACATCTATTTCAAATATTGACAATTTATACATTTTAACAATGTTGATGTCAAAAGATATCACATATGAGCAGGTGGAGGGTTTAATAGGTGAAAATTGGGGACTTTTAAAAGGATGCACCAAAGGGGATAGATACTTTTGTGAAATTTGTGCAACAAGCATAGGATTTTGATATTTGAAACACCCTACTTCATTGTACATTAGATTCTATTATGATCGTTGGATGTGTAAACTTGGTGAATGGATACCATTACAAAGTTATGAGGGTTTTTTAATTCCATTTGAAATTAAGATAAATCTACCCAACAACAAAATTGAAGTTATTTCAGTGAATCATCATTGGACTCTTGCCAACATGAGAGAACATCTAGTAATAATGGGATTTGAGGATCTCGACCAATGAAAGTTTCGAATACAAGGACATAAGGTAAACAATTTATGGTAGTTTTTATTTTTTTTATACAGATTATTATATTCGAATATGATAGGTAAGAGGTTGGAGGATAAAATTAAAGTCCTTCCTAAATGGAGTGTAGATGGAACTCAACTTTCATTGTCATAGCTCATGAACAATTTTAAAAATCAAGAATTTTGATTTCTCTACTGTGTAGATGTGGTATGTCTTATTATGTTAAATGATTATTTGTTAAATATTTTTTATGAGCCGATTTTTTTATGAGCTCTACATGATTGTAATACTTGTAGGTATTATTTTTACCTTTAAAAGGGTCCCACTCACTTGGAAATATTGAAACTACTATAAATGCAAGTCTCTTCTCTCATTTCTCAGTTCTATAACAAACAAGAGCTAGAGGCACTCCTAGATCATGCACTCCTTTCATAAAACAGCTTAACAAGAAGAAGAGGATGGGTGTAATAGGCCTCTTTTCTAGTGAAATAATTTATTTTGAACAGTTTGAATTTCATTGTGGGGATAATGCTTAGAATGAATAATTAGGTCATTTTATGAATATAGGAAAAATTTTGGGTTGACAAGTTTCATTTTCTCTCTCTAGACCTTATTTGCATCATGCTTTCTAGTCAAATTTTGAAGGTGAAGATGAAAGAATTAAGAAAAACTCTGTATGAGAGAAAGGTAGAGGAAGTCTGGGAGAATAAAAGTGCCTGAGTGAAATTCTTGCGAATCATGTTTTAAGTATCTCGTTCAGGGTCATACATTTAGTTCATTGTAAGAAAATGCCTTGATTTAACTCTCCCTCTAGAATTTTGAAACTTGCAAGGCTTAAAAGTGGCATTTGGAGGTGGATTTGGATCTGGGATGTCTCTAGCACTATTATGTAGTTCGCAAAATTGAATAAAAGTGTCTCTCACAAGCTTAAGCTAATTCCTCACCATTTTTGAGTTACAAGGCTTTGAAAAGTGCCATGTTCCAACACTTCAAAAAAAAAGGAAAAAGAAAACGAGGGCTTATCTAATTCTATTCGAATCCATGATTTTGATGCTCACGAGTCACCATGTCTAATTATGGATGTTTTCGGATATGTATTCTTGGTGTTTTTCTCCTATTTTTGACAGGTACACTAAAGAAAGAAAGCACACTACGATCGCATGGCTTTTTGCGGAAGTTTTAGAGAAACTCGACTTTTTCTAAGTTTGGTGGATCGCACACTTCTTTGGAAAAAAAAGCAGCGATCAAACTCGGATATAGGGATAACTGCGCATCAACATAGTGGACACACAGAAATCTAAGAATTACCGTGTGATTGAGAGTGTGATTGAGAGTGAGAGTGAGAGTGAGAGTGTGATTGAGAGTGCGAGTGTGAATGCGATTGTGATAGCTCAGGGGTGGTCGAGAGGTAGAGGCTTCATCAAGAAGCTATTGTCCAAAATTATTGTAACCATTGATTCACATCTATCATATCATAATTCTTCCTTCTCTGCGTCATATTTGTTTCTACTCTTCGGCATTAGATTTTTTTTTACCTTGTGCAATCTCTGCGTTCTTCTCTCCACTGTTATTTTTGAGTGATAGAGAAATCGTGATTGGGGATAGATTGTGATTAAGGAAATGCTACAATGGGTAATAGGTACCTTTCTTACATTTCCACAACAATATTTATCATCAATGAGGAGTCGGAGCCTAAACTGATGGATCTTCCCAACTTTGTCATAGGGGGATTTGTTCATGAAAAGGATGAGCCTCAATTAGAGGTCATAAACTTAGCCAAATAAAGTGGCATAGTCCATCGAGAGGTCCATGGTGATGTGGAGGACAAATTGTGTGAGAAATCAAGCATGGAAGGGCCCCCTCCATCAAATCTCAAACCTTATGAGCCTACATTACCAGAGGTGGAAATTCAATATCTCTCGATCATCATTGTGGATGGAGACGATTTTTTTTTTCCTACATGATATTGAGAAGGCATTTGGATTCTATCTAGATGAATGCCTAAGCCTTTTCTCCACAATGTGAGATGTTTCACTTGATAATACATTTAGTCTACTTGAAAAGAAAGCTATCCCTCTACGTGATTTTGTGGCTAAGTCTTTTCTCCACAATGTGACATGTTCCACTGGATAATACATCTAATCTACTTGAAAACAAAGCTATCCCTCTGCGTGATTTTGTGGCAGACACCATAGAGATGGTGTATGAAGATATTTTGAAAGATGATAACAATTGTACTATGCAAGAAGAGTTTAGTGCAACGTATGAGAGAATAATGAAGAACAAAGTACCTACATTCCTAGTAGCAGAGGAGAGTGGGATGGCCCACTCTAGGATAGATCTTGATGCCATGGAAGAGGGGAGGAAAGAGATAAGCTCCATGATGTGATTGGTAATTAAAGAATTGAGTAAAATAATTTAATAAGGTTGGAGCTTGAATTATCATTTTCTTGTTTAATAGGAAGCCATTGAAGTGGACAATTTTGCGACAAGATCTGGTGGGGATGGATCTTCTCGTGGAAGTGGCTCATCCTTCGAAAACTCCATTGGAAGTTGCCAAAGGATGATTTTGTAATCACTCATAAAGATCATAGTCCTAATGGGAACTTCATGACCTGGTGCATGAAGGCCTTGAGCAAAGGTTTAGCTTTGTGTACAATTACCAAAGGCACTAATTGTGTCCTTCTCGTTAGAAGCTCTTTCATTGTAACTACTCTCCGAGTTAACTCTATAGGAAAGGTACTAGGACAAATAGGTATTGTCATGGGCCTTGGAATGCAAGACCCCAATGTAATTTCTAAATCTCTATTAACCTATGACTTGCCACAATATGAAGGCAACTGAGAAATTGAGAAATTGAAGGCAACTGAGAACTGATGTAGCATTTTGGATAAATAAAATTTGTTTTTTCATATGTTGTGTTATCCATTGTAATTTAAGAAATCTAATCCACACTCTGTATGCAATCAAAAGCTTTTTTTACCTCCATCTATGTGCATGTAATGGCCTATGTGTGCTAAGATAGTCTTCAAAATGCCAAAAGAGCCCTAGGCACAGAAACATGGGATTCAGGTCCACAAAAATTTTGTAGGCCTGAATCTCGCATTTCTGTGGCTAGGAATTTTTGGCATTCTGAAGTGTATTTGGATGCTATATAAGGTAAATACATTCATTAAGGGTCAGAATATAAGGATTATGAGGCCAGCAAGTACCCTACTTGATAAAAACCTAGGCAATCAAATGGAAACTCTACTAACTTTTGTGCTCAATCAAACCATTTGCTTATTCATTAAAATACATGAGTAGCCATCTGTAGGCTTGTTTATGCAAAAAAAAAACCCAAATATAGAAACACGAGATTCAATCCTACAAAAAATTGGTGGGAATGAATGTTGCATTTTTGTGGCTAGGGCTTTTTTGGCATTACCGAATGAAAGCCTAGGGAGTCCATTTGGAAACTCTGCTAACTATTGTGCTCAATCAAACCCTAGCTTATTCATCAAAATACATGAGTAGCCATCCATATACTTAGTAATGAAAAAAAAACCCAGCCACAGAAACATGGATTCAATCCTGCGTTGTCGTAGAGATTTTCATCTCTACGTTTGATTCCACTCGCTTCAAAACAAAAGATATGTTTGTTCATTTCAGAAAGCTTGGAAGATCGAATTCATCAAACGCCGATTTCATCATACACTTCTCAAATGCTTCTTTCACTTTAATGTGGTCACATTACACATGTAATTAGTAGAACATGTGGAAATGGACGATTAATTATTGGAGAGCTAGCCATTGAAGCTCATTATGTGAAACTTGTATCATTTTTGTTTGGCATGTTTTGACTCAAGGACAGAGGGAAGGTGATCACTTGGATCTAAAAGAAAAGGAAATGGATGCATAAGATTTTAGAAAAAATTCTTTAGTTTCTTTGGAGTTGAATATAGCAGATTGAAAAAACTATGTAGGCAGTCAGAGAGCGCAAGGAAAAAGGGAGGGCATGCATCGGTAAAAGAGGATACTCTCATAGTGAAGAGCGCTGTGGATCAATGATCATCTCCAGAGATTGGAGGCACTGATGATCGGAGATCGGAAAGAGAGAGCCAGATGAATTGATTGTTGTGCGCACCCTACCATACATGGGAGAGGCTTTGAACTCCGTGTTGTAGTTAGAAAAGGAAGGATTCGTTTGGCATGGAAGATATGGGCTGCTGATCAATCGAAAAAGAGAAGGCTACGTATGAACAGAGGGGGGGAGGAGAGCTTCCACGCACGGAAGACGTGCAGCATGAAGAAACTGTCAAGACGACAGTCGTAGCTCTGGACCAAGGGGAGGAAAGAAAAAGCAGCGGACTTTTTGAGATAGAGAAAAAAAAAATGGAGCTGCTGCGCTGGTGAGGGGAGACTCTCTTGGAAGACTGCAATTTCGCAACCACGCTGCCAATAAGCTCGCAGGAAAATTGAGAACGTGATGCTGCTGAGAGGATCATCTTGACAGGGCCAACAAATCAGTGATTCCGACTCCAAGATCTCTTCGAATTGATATATATATATATATATATATATATATATATATATATATATATATATATATATATATATATATATATATATGTAAAAGCAGGTATATATACATATATATGAGTCTTCTTTTGTCTGGAAGATTGAGCGATGCTATGTAGACGTTGTTATATCAGGATACATATGAACCACAGTCTGACAAGAAGGCACAAACGCTTTTTGTCGGCTACTATTCGTGTAGGATTGGATGTGATATCATGTCCATCAATTGCATATCATGTCTCTCCACCCAATTAAGATGATTCTCTTTTAGATTTAGCGTCCCTTTGGCATCGTTCATCATAAGTTTGCAATATAACTGTTCAGCATATATCACCCAGTACATTGCCCTTCCAGCTTTATCACCGTCTTCATCTCATGGTTTATCAATGTTCGTACGCAGTTCACCAATTTTCAATCTCTTCTTGAGTGACCCCGCACAATGTTTTATCCCACTCTCTGCTGAATTCATTATCATCAGCAGCACTTGACATAAGTATTCTCCCACAAAAAAATTGTCACCTCCTAATGTTTCAAATGTCTCGGCAGATATTCAGAATGAGGGTAAGCATGAGGAACCTACCAACATCAAGGAGGACCCATGTCTGATGATAACTCCGGCATATTTTAAGCCGGCTGTGATTTGATTTTGTATTTTGTTTTCTCTGTCAAGAACAAAGATGTTCTTTTTATATATAGAAGCAATGTTATATGATCATCCGATAAAATGTGTGTGTTAAACCTCCTCAAAATTGTGCCATGCTTTCTGATTCATTCCGCTCAATTCTAACATTGTGGTTCTGGAAACGTTTACGCTGAAATTCAGTTGATTATGTCATGCTCTAAAATAATTGAAGAAAGAGATGAATCAAGTATAGATTGCAAATTGCGGACGCTATAAATGGTGAAGCGTCGAATATGATATTGCAGTCATAGATCCATGATTCCATTTATGATCTGTTCGAAGATTTCTAAACTGTGTCATATGTCAATCTGAACAATTTTTTTTAGTACATTGTTGAATGTTCGCTCAAACCACATTACTCTGTTCTCTGACATCTACTTGCACGTTTTTCTATGCTAAATTGCTACACACAAGTGGGAAAGGAACATGCTTTAGCAGAATCGCATTGCAATAGAGCCTTCAAGTTTAGATTCGCTACGTTTGTAATAATTTGAATCTAAATTCATATTTCCGAAGTACAGTATAGAATCTACATGCATATCTCCTTTGATGCAATATTGTGCGATCATTTCAATGGAGCTGATACACTATACATTGCCATTTGCTATTAAAGACGGTCACCATATTAGCTCTTTACTTATCTCTTATTGTGCAATTGCTTAGAGGTGGACTCTGCCCTAAATTTAAGCAATGAGACATTAAAGTTTTGTTCTATGTCCATAATGCTGTAATGCATAATTTTCTTATCATACGATCTAGAAATTTAACGAATAGCTTCAATAGTACTTATGTAATTCTAATGCCTAAACCTCTACGTTGATACCTGCATATCTCCATCTGGTTTTTAATTCATGTAGCTTATGATCTTAAGCTTTGACCAAAAGCTCTATGACTCGTTTTCTTTTGAAACAATGCTTCTCGATTGTTGATTTTCCACTTTGCAATTTTGCATTCATATAAACTAAAATCAAATTCAAATTTTTCCGACTCACGTCTTTTGGTAATTTAGGAGGAGCAATTAAGGATTCTATAGATCCATTAATATATGACAATTAAACTCAAATTCTTTCAACTATTGCAATATTTCTTGAGTAAAGGTTACCATAGTACTTCTTTTTGCGTCTCATTTATTGAGTTTTCCTTGAGAAAGTTGTGAATTAAATGCAAGGAATCAATTATGTACAAAGCTCGTAACGTATATGATAGATGATTTAACAAAAGGATTACTAATAATCTTTTGAGTCCGCACTGTACCTGAGCCTGCTCTAAGTACCCGACGTGTGCCGTGATTTCTAGCGGTCGGCCTGATCCACTGACCGTTGCTTTCGTGCCTACAATTGGTTATACATGATGTTTGCACCATGATGTTTATACATGCATTTTAAAATTATGCATTCCATAGGGCACATTATACGGCCTTGCACAGATACTTATTGTTTTTAAACCCATGCATATAGAAAATATTACGAAGATAATCTTTATTTTGAAAGCAGCACACAGGTCTTAGTTGGTGCATCCGGATGAAGCACATGTTTGGTGGGGGTGCATGTCAGAGAGATTCTCTCTTACTAACTAGATATTCCAATCCTTTATTTTGACATATGAATTGTCGAATTAATGAGTAGAATTATTGAAGGCATGGTTCAAACATCGGTAGGAGATACTATGATTGTGGAATGGGTTTCAAAGAAATTCATCTGAGATTTAGTATTAGATCTTGTACATCCCTACTCATTTGAGCATCTCAAAGTCATAGCAGAAGTGGTTATATTCATACAAATTTTGAAATTATATGGCATGGAAACATTATTGTGTGGCAACAATTATTGGGTTAGCCATATGTGTACAATTGATGTGATTTGCAATGTCTTATTTTCACTAGCAAACAACTTGAGGATAACCATACTCTTGTGGTCTCCAACATTCGGAAGGAATGGACGCAATATTTTGTTCTTCACTTAAGTGGTGATGCATGCAAAAAAGTGGAAAACATGTACGCGTGCTTTGGGAGAAAAGCAGTGGTGAAGTAGGACTTATGCATGAGATGAAGACAACCATCAAAATTCGGGAGACAAGGTGCACCGAAGTGTTTAAAGCTTGTGCATCATGCAACAACTTGCAGTCACAGAAGCAGAAAAGGATCGCTTCACTCAGTGACATGGGGAAAGAGTAGATTCGTGTAAGGGGAGAAAGAAAAAAAAGAAGGAGCCAATGCATGAAAGTGGAGGCAGAGTGTGATAGCACGGGAGGAAGATAAGAGGGAGAGAAGAACAGTGGAAGGGGGGCAATGCAGAAGAGGGTTCGGATCTGATAATAAAGGCCTCACGAAGATCTGAAGAGGGCACACACGTTCGAGGATGGCAAGTTTTCTTACCCTGTGCAGCTGAATCAACTCGGAGATTTTTAGATGGCTGGAGCGGAAAAAGAGGAAGGGAGAATCCCACGCTGGAGAGAGAGAAGGGTGCTGCTGTTCTAAAAAAGGAGGAAGTTTTCTATGTTGCTGGGGGGGACAACTTCCCTGACAAAGTCTCGGAGTACTCATGATAGGAGAACGATACCGACAGACGGACCATAGTGTTCCAATTTCTCAAATAATTCATCAGTAGCAGATCACGTCATTGAAAAGGTAGTTTTTTTTCCATTAGCATCTTGATTTTGAGCATCTCGATTTTTTATCCTCCTCCTTAAGTGAATTATTTATTACAAACTCTGAAAATGATTCTACGTTGTCATGTTCGTTACTTTTTGACGGACTTTATCTGTTTATTTTCATACTTTTCTAATTTGATTTACGCTTATGCCCCTTCATCAATGCGCTAACGCATTTGTTCTATCACACATCGAAAAGATTGTTGTTGCTTCTAGTCATTCCACAGACAACCAGTTCCGTCTATTAAGAGTTTGTTCTGTCTCTGATGATAATCGAACATGAATTTTATGATCTAAAAAATAGGTTGCAAATGATTTTGGTAGTCCGTCAGACTTAAGCATGACTGTTTGTTTGTCTTCATATGGTTACCGATTTTAGATGGTGCCTATATCTGAAGGACGATGGATCTGAAGTTTGTTCTTAGAGGAATTGGAGTGATATTCCATGATCATTTTTTATTGCGCAAAAGAAATTTTGATATTTATCCGATGGTGAGAAACAACAATTGACGATCTTGATATCTAATTTCTTCTTGACATGCTTTCGTGAAATTCATCAATAAGCATCCATATCTGACGATTAGATTTCACGTTAAGATGGTTTGTTGTAAAAAAAAACTGACGAATGGAACTGCTGGTTCTGATTTCTGAATATATGCTTACAATCTTGTCCATATTGGATCTACGAACAACAGTTGTTTTAGAAATCTTAGAACTACAGAGTTTTTTTTTAAATTTCAAATGATGTTCTGATCTTCAGAGTATAAGCATTAACATATATTTCGCTATGACAACTTTCTTAAACTATTAGTTCAAACATAATGCTCTCATTGGTTTTTTTTCGGACCTAATGGTGAACGGCTTAGGATCTAAAGGTTGTAATGATGAATTGGTAGGCCCTCTAAGCACACATAGAAAATTCCCTTAATGGAAGTTTCGATAGAATAGGGCAAATGAATGTTTGTGCCATCCTCCTCATAGAAACTCCGCAATCAGAGGTAGTCTACATTAGGTATGCTTGGACTTACAACTATTTCATTGGATTTGTTTATGTATTCATTGAATGTGCATTCGAATCTGAAACATGAGCAGAGGATAAGAATGTGAATTGAATTAAGCTACTAAAATACTCTTAATTTACTTGCTTCCAAGAAAAGGTGTCCTTTTAAATACTAATTGTATTGAAAGAGATTAATGTTTTGAAGTGAATTTCTATTTATTTTAAAGAAATTGAAATTTCTCAATATCTCATTAGCTGAATAGCTTCAAACTACAAGTTGATTAGTTGTCATTGAGTGTATTTATGCTCTTTAACTACATATACTACGTGAGATTGCTCCATGCACCCGACTTGCGCTGTAATTCCAGTGGTTGGCTTGATCCACCGACCATCGCTTTCGCGTCGATAGTCTTTCTGTGGCTCGTAGTTTTTTGCCATTTTGAAGTGTACATGAGGACTACATAAGGTAAATACATTCAAATGGAGTCTAAAACAAGAGGTAATGAGGCCAACAAGTACCTAATGAAAGCCTAGCTAGTCCAAATTAAAATAAATGAAGTCTAAAGTAATGGTCCTTGAACACTTATGATAGAGAGTTAGAGAAAGAGAGATAGAGAGAAACAAATCAACAATATAGGTTAAGTCAAAACATTCCATTCATCATTGAAGTAGAGTGCCAAATATGCTTCACAAAAACTACAAGATATAGAGGTCATGGGTTAGTTCCTCTTATTCTTCATGCCACCTCAATATCTATGGGTTGTATGATTACTCTCTTGGCATAGATAGCACATAGGTTAGAATCTTCAAGCATGGAGATGAGGTAGTTCTCTACTGCCCCTTGAAGTGCCTCAAGTGCTATCCCTTGTATTCGTAGACCTGAAAAATAGCTTTGAAGTTCTTCCTTTAGCACTCTTGCAAATGCTCTTCATGTTATGAGAAGTTCAAGTGATTTCTGATAGTATCATATCTTTGCAAATGCTCTATGGTGTCTCTCTCAACTTTGTGGATATCTATGAATTAGCACAAGATGTAGTACTCAAGGAACTCTATGATCTCCTTGACCACATCTTAGTTGACTTGAATTCCATTGTCTAGATCAAGGAATCTAGATAAAATGTCATACAAGTGTGTTTAACCTTTTTAGTGAGTTGATTCCAAGAACTCATTGAAGAGTTCTCGAGGATGTTTGGACAAGGGGTTAGTCGAGGTTGAGGTAATCATTGTGCATAAGAATATTGTGATTGCTATGGGGTGCACTCTCTAGGAGTGCTTTTAACTCTTCTTGGTTACAAAATTAAGAAATGAGAGAAGATATTCTTTTATGCTAGTTTCAATATTTTCAAGTGAGTTGGACAAAAATAAAGGTAAAGATAATGCCTACCAATATTAAAATCAAGAACAAAACTCTAAAAAAAACAGAAATTGGCTCATGAAAAATATTGAAATAATCATTTAACATAATAAGAAATACCACATACTAGCATGGAAAAAATCAAAGATTTTAGAATTTATACATCATATAGAGATAAAAAAGTTTTACAACTTTCATGTTTTGCATGTGCATTACATTGTAGCAAAGGAAGGACCATGAACCAATAGTGAAGTTTGAGAAAGAAAATTAGCAATCATGAAAATTTGGAATTAGCAACTACCTCATTAGAAACGGATTGTGAGGATGACTTTGTAACATAGAGCCAATGATTTGTGTATATTATCCAAGATAAGCTTTAGGTCAATCACGTAACAAAGGGATAGGAGATTCACCTTCATCCTATCCCAACACATACCCAATAGCATATTAGGACATATAGAAAATATTGAAACCTCAAACAAGATGTGAGAGAGCTTAGAAAGGTTAAACTCTTCATTTATTAAGACAAAAAGGACTCACCTCAACAATGAACTAGATAATCTTACGAAAGAACCAAGTACTAATATGATTAAATTCATTTTGAAGGTTAGGGAACTTGTAGATGGTTTAGGATCGATTGTCATCCCAATTAAGGATGATTGTCTTCTTTCTCACACTCTCAAGGGTCTAAGAGAAGATGAGAGGTGGGGTGCATTTAACATATCAGTGTATATGATGGATCAATTATGAGAAATCTATTAATTAGTCACATTGATGGTGAGTGAGGTGAACCAAGGACATTCACAATCAAAGGCCAATCGAACCCGAAAATTCTATGCAAGAATAGGCAAAGACACAAGAGGTGAAACAAAATCCTAAAGAAAAGAAAGAGGAAGGCCAAGTTGGCATTAAGAAAGCAATGAGAATCCCATCTAATTTATGGATCATGAGGAAGAGAAAGGAGCAAAGGAAGAGGAAGATCACAAGGAGAACAAACATCCAATGAAGAATTTTAAACTTTTGGAAAACCACCCCATTATACAAGAGATTTCTTGTACAAATAATGAGGAAAGAGAGAATAAAAAAAGATTGGAGGACATTGTGGTTCTAGTTTAACAAATAAAAAAACTACAAGCTTGTTGATGATGCATGGTTCAAATGAAACAGTCAATTCAGATTATACTTGCTACATGGATAGTAATTGTAGCAACCCTATGAATTGTAATAGGGACATGCAAAGACATGGGATGATACTAAGCACAATATAACACATTTAGGAGATGTCACATTAATAGATCTTACTTTCAAAAGTGGTAATAAAATTTTTGCAAGTTCCAACTAGCACTGAAAGAACTTGGTCTTAGTAGGTCAAATGGTTGGAAGACGTTAAATGGAAAAGTTCAATGATCAAGAATGTTCTATTGAAAGTTCAAAGCAAGACTACAAAATTCATATCAAGATGAAAGAATAAAGGATATTGCAGAGATTGGTTCGTCACACAAAAGAATAGGCCATATGAACTTAGCAAGGATGAAGGATATCCGAAAGAAAGGGTTAGTGAGTTTCTGCTAGAATTTACATCTCCAAATATGCAAATTTTTGACATGCGTTTAACAAGGCAAAGAAAATAGATTGATGTTTAACAACGAAGAAAATATGAGAAATGGCGTATTGAATTTCACACACATACATGTATGGGGATATACAAGGGGCCATCCACTTTCAAGAGGTTTAGAAACCAATGGAAAAGGAGATAAAAATATAGATAAAGACCCTTACATAAGATGGAGGGGAAAAATAGTCTTGAAGTGCTTTGGCTTTTTTTTTTTTCATTTCTACATCTGAATGCAATCAAAGTTAGTTTACGTACAGTTAAACAACCCAACAAAATGGGGTAGCAGAAACAAAGAATAGTTATATAAAGGATGTGGCTAAGACTATGCCAAATGAAATAAATGCTTCTAGTTATTATTGATCTTATGAAACATATATTGCCATATATAATATCAATAGGTATTGAAACGTATGACCATATGGAGTCCGAAATTATGAACCTTGCTGTGGTAATGAACCCAATCTTTCACATCTTCAGATGTTTCATTGTGTATGTATGTAGAATTTCACGTCATGTCCTTTTTGACTTCATTGTCAAGCTCCAAGAGGTCCCTTATAGCCCAAAGAAGAAAAAAAAATCCAACTAGAAGCCCCCTGCTCCTTGTTTATATGATTTTCTTATTCTTTTGTTCCCCCGTATCTAAAGGTGTAGTTTGGCTTTCAAAATTCTATTCATACACGATTGTAAAGGAGAATTTTCCAAACTCTCAATTTTTTCCACTCATCAAATCATGAGAAACAATAAACAATTATATGAACCAATATCTTTGCACATGGGCATAGGGTGTTGTGCAAACTTATATTTTTAGTTCCTACATTGGTGTAGTGGAAAATCCAAAACATCGAGGATATATCAATGTGTGGACCTAGTGTAGGGAAACAAACTTCCAAAGCTGCAAAGGTACGATAGAAACTTCCCCCCATTAGTTCTTAACTTAGCTCTACACCCTATGTATCTCTGCTGTTACTTTGTTCCTAACATCGTTGACTACTCTTGAGATTGGATAGTATGTATGCATTCCTTCCATTGTGAAAACCCCTTGAAATCGTCATTCACAATTGATCAGTGTGATTTTATTTGGCTTTCTTGTTTCCATGTGTAAGAGATGCTTCATATGGGTTTGGACAACTCACGGTTAATATATATATATATATATATATATATATATATATATATATATATATATATATATATATATATATATATATATATATATATATATATATATATATATATATATATATATATATATATATATATATATAATTCAAGTATCATTTGGTGTCACATAAAGTATCCGAAATCCTGCCAAAGTCTCAAGTTTTTCTACTAAGTGAGTTGTGAGAGAAAACAAGAGAGTTTATGGACCTATATCTCTGCACATGGGCAGAGGGTGTTGTGCAAAGCTTCATTTTTAGAATCTAGGTTGTTGTAAAGTTGAAATACAAAACATTGAGCATATATCAATGTGTGTGAACTTAGTGGAGGGCAAACAACTTCCAAACCTACATAGGGTCAATAAAAGCTTCGCTCATAAGGTCTTAAGTTAGCTCTACCCACATAGTCTTAATATTCAATCTCTTGTATCTTTGCTCTTCCTTTTTTCCTAGCATGATTGGCTAGTGTTGAGGTTGGATTTAATGTAAGCCTTCTCTCCACGGTGGAAATACCTAGAAATCCTCGTTCACAGATGATCATTTTCATTTTTTGGGAGTTATGCATGCTTGTGTTCCACTCTTTTTGTTCTTGTTCTTTAGTCCATGAGCTTTTTACTTGCATCAAAAGACTTGGAGCATCCCATGAAGGAGACCCATTAATTTCTTCCACTCTCTTTACAGTGCCCTCCGTTTCTTTTGGGTCTTTATTTTGTAGAAGGTACGACATGTACTAAATCGTAGCCAAAATCATGCTCCCTTCCTCTAGGATGCCATTTCTTTAGGTGTATCTCTCTATGTATATAACAAGTTGATTACATGAAGAAACATCCAAGAAATCTGAAGAAACATGAAGTTGATTACATGAAGAAACATCATGGGGGTTGTAGTCTTCCCATGTAATATGGCTAAATGTCTTTGCAATTTGCTTAGGTGTATCTCTACATGTATATAACAAATTGATTACATGAGGAAACATCCAAGAATTCCGAAGACTAATTGGAGAAGTACTCTTCCCGTCTAATATGGGTAAATGTCTTTGCAATTTCTTGAGGTGTATGTCTACGTGTACATAACAAGTTGATTACATGCAGAAATATCCAAGAATTCGGAAAACTTATTGGAGAAGTACTCTTCCCGTCTAATAGGGCTAAATTTCTTGAATCATGGAACATGGGGATTTTCGTTTCCATCAAACATGAATGTCACCAAAGTATCTTCACAAACGATGAAGTTATGTTCTTTTTTGTTTTGTTTTTCTTTTCGTCTAAAGCTCTTGTGAAGATGGCATGAATTCAGATTCTTGTAAACCTCTTTTAGACCTTAAGATGCCATGCATTTTTAAAGTCTCTAGAAATGGGCATAGCAATCACAATAATCTTGTTTTTCTTGAATTTGGCTATGGGAATCACCATAATAATCACAATAATCTTGTTTGACTCTTAGAATTGATGACCATTGATTCGAAATCTTTGATGACATCGTTAAAATATCTTTATCTATTACCTGTATCATACTACTGTTACCTGATGTATCATTTGATATGTTATCTTGGCTTCTTCGCCCATGCAGAAGACCCATATTTTCCTGGATTTCAACTACGCCAACACGAGTGGAGCGTTCATGGATTTCATCATCTTGATTACTTCGCATTCTCACTCTCAAATGATCTAATCTTGTGAAACCTCTAGTAATCTGTTTGGCAACAGAATGGATTCGGGGTGATTTAAGAACACTAGGCACGTTACTCAGAGAACATGGAACTTGTTTGTCTTATGAAGGGCATATGTTGTTAGTTTGTTGCTTGTTCACTTAGTAGGCAGCCATGAAGCATGAAAACATTTGATTCCTGAATGTAACAATGCGGGGATATTTCTATGGCCCATTTTAATTTCTATGGCAGGGAGGGTTAAGGATGGGGCTGAGTAGAAGGGTAAAGGGAGGGTGAAGGAATAGAATTATGGGCTCTCTAGAGGGCCGGAATTTTCAAACAATAGAGCTACAGGGGTTACATATGGGAAATTGTGAAACAAAAGTAAAAACAAAGTGAGAATAGACTATGTGGACCATGTGAGTAATGAAAAACACGTGAGAAATATGCTCAAAATATGTGGGTTTTGACCAAAATTCATAGAAAAGGTGGAATTTTGGAAAAACTAAGATTGAAAATGAATTCAAAGGTGTCAAAATACATGAAAATTTTAATCCTATGATTTACTCTGTATGTTTGCGCAGTTGAGGTGGAATTATTTTGTAGTTTGACCTAATTTTAAAGGATAATAGCTATTTAAAGTCACTTTGATACCATAATAATGTACTGAAAACTTTCCGCATATCTTGTGACCTTCAATACCACGGATGAATGTATGAAGCCCAGATTTTATATCAATGTACTCATCGAAAACATGTACATTTTGTATCAAATATATGTCCTGCATATGCCCGCATGTCAATCTCGTAACGATACAACTGATTCAATAGAAATCAAATAATAAGAGTTGAGCCCCCTTTAAAAGATAGATAGATTAGACCTTCTCATCTCCAAAATCACAAGAGAACAGCAGAAAATGAAACAAAAGTTGAAGCCGTTTGGGAGTCAGTAACGTGAAGGGACCGACCGATTCCATCCAAAGCAGAACTTAGCGGAAAACATTTGAAATCAAGAACGGACTATGACCTCGCTTGGCAATGAACACACTGATAGATATAATGCCACCAACTGTTTCTTCACTTTCACTTATTGAGTGATGATAATCCAAGAAATTTACATTGCACTGAGAATAATAATGGAACGCAAGGAAATGTAATTTTGAATTCCTCGATCGACAGTAGTGTACATTGGCACTCAAAGGTACTGTACAATATATATATAGTTTTGGCACAGAAGATGAAACTTCTGTCAACAGGAAGGCGCAGCTTCATTTTCATCGTCGATTACTTCAGCTATGGGTGGCAAAGAGGGGGAATAATCTGCGAGACGACGCTGATGATGATGGGAGGGTAATTTACAGAAGTTCTTCACACTGGGACGCCCATTACGCCTCTTTCTTTTGATCGCTAGCTTGGAATGGAGTCATTGGAGAGCCTCCTGCCTTTTCTCAAACGAACTATCACATGCCGTTCCCCACTTATAAGTGGCGGGATCTTTGCACACATCATCTGACAGCTCTACTTTCTGACGCTTCAGTGATGGGCCTTCAGTAGACGATGATGACGGCAACTCGATTTACCTGTGTTTGTTGTAGTAAAACACAACTCGCTTGGGCGATGGCAAGCCGTCACGAAGAGGAGGTATTTTAGCGTAGGGTGAGAAGGGTATAAGCATTAACATATATTTCGCTATGACAACTTTCTTAAACTATTAGTTCAAACATAATGCTCTTATTGGTTTTTTTTCGGACCTAATGGTGAACGGCTTAGGATCTAAAGGTTGTAATGATGAAATTGTAGGCCCTCTAAGCACACATAGAAAATTCCCTTAATGGAAGTTTCGATAGAATAGGGCAAATGAATGTTTGTGCCATCCTCCTCATAGAAACTCCGCAATCAGAGGTAGTCTACATTAGGTATGCTTGGACTTACAACTATTTCATTGGATTTGTTTATGTATTCATTGAATGTGCATTCGAATCTGAAACATATACTAATTGTATTGAAAGAGATTAATGTTTTGAAGTGAATTTCTATTTATTTTAAAGAAATTGAAAGTTCTCAATATCTCATTAGCTGAATAGCTTCAAACTACAAGTTGATTAATTGTCATTGAGTGTATTTATGCTCTTTAAGTACATATACTACGTGAGATTGCTCCATGCACCCGACTTGCGCTGTAATTCCAGTGGTTGGCTTGATCCACCGACCATCGCTTTCGCGCCGATAGTGTTTCTGTGGTTCGTAGTTTTTTCCCATTTTGAAGTGTACATAAGGACTACATAAGGTAAATACATTCAAATGGAGTCTAAAACAAGAGGTAATGAGGTCAACAAGTACCCAATGAAAGCCTAGCTAGTCCAAATTAAAATAAATGAAGTTTAAAGTAATGGTCCTTGAACACTTATGGTAGAGAGTTAGAGAAAGAGAGATAGAGAGAAACAAATCAACAATATAGGTTAAGGCAAAACATTCCATTCATCATTGAAGTAGAGTGCCAAATATGCTTCACAAAAACTACAAGATATAGAGGTCATGGGTTAGTTCCTCTTATTCTTCATGCTAACTCAATATCTATGGGTTGTATGATTACTCTCTTGGCATAGATAGCACATAGGTTAGAATCTTCAAGCATGGAGATGAGGTAGTTCTCTACTGCCCCTTGAAGTGCCTCAAGTGCTATCCCTTGTATTCGTAGACCTGAAAAATAGCATTGAAGTTCTTCCTTTACCACTCTTGCAAATGCTCTTCATGTTATGAGAAGTTCAAATGATATCTGATAGTATCATATCTTTGCAAATGCTCTATGGTGTCTCTGTCAACTTTGTGGATATCTATGAATTAGCACAAGATGTAGTACTCAAGGAACTCTATGATCTCCTTGACCACATCTTAGTTGACTTGAATTCCATTGTCTAGATCAAGGAATCTAGATAAAAGGTCATACAAGTGTGTTTAACCTTTTTAGTGAGTTGATTCCAAGAACTCATTGAAGAGTTCTCGAGGATGTTTGGACAAGGGGTTAGTCGAGGTTGAGGTAACCATTGTGCATAAGGGTATTGTGATTGCTATGGGGTGCACTCTCTAGGAGTGCTTCTAACTCTTCTTGGTTACAAAATTAAGAAATGAGAGAAGATATTCTTTTATGCTAGTTTCAATATTTTCAAGTGAGTTGGACAAAAATAAAGGTAAAGATAATGCCTACCAATATTAAAATCAAGAACAAAACTCTAAAAAAAACAAAAATTGGCTCATGAAAAATATTGAAATAATCATTTAACATAATAAGAAATACCACATACTAGCATGGAAAAAATCAAAGATTTTAGAATTTATACATCATACAGAGATAAAAAAGTTTTACAACTTTCATGTTTTGCATGTGCATTACATTGTAGCAAAGGAAGGACCATGAACCAATAGTGAAGTTTGAGAAAGAAAATTAGCAATCATGAAAATTTGGAATTAGCAACTACCTCATTAGAAACGGATTGTGAGGATGACTTTGTAACATAGAGCCAATGATTTGTGTATATTATCCAAGATAAGCATTAGGTCAATCACGTAACAAAGGGATAGGAGATTCACCTTCATCCTATCCCAACACATACCCAATAGCATATTAGGACATATAAAAAATATTGAAACCTCAAACAAGATGTGAGAGAGCTTAGAAAGGTTAAACTCTTCATTTATTAAGACAAAAAGGACTCAGCTCAATAATGAACTAGATAATCTTACGAAAGAACCAAGTACTAATATGATTAAATTCATTTTGAAGGTTAGGGAACTTGTAGATGGCTTAGGATCAATTGTCATCCCAATTAAGGATGATTGTCTTCTTTCTCACACTCTCAAGGGTCTAAGAGAAGATGAGAGGTGGGGTGCATTTAACATATCAGTGTATATGATGGATCAATTATGAGAAATCTATTAATTAGTCACATTGATGGTGAGTGAGGTGAACCAAGGACATTCACAATCAAAGGCCAATCAAACCCGAAAATTCTATGCAAGAATAGGCAAAGACACAAGAGGTGAAACAAAATCCTAAAGAAAAGAAAGAGGAAGGTCAAGTTGGCATTAAGAAACCAATGAGAATCCCATCTAAACTATGGATCATGAGGAAGAGAAAGGAGCAAAGGAAGAGGAAGATCACAAGGAGAACAAACATCCAATGAAGAATTTTAAACTTTTGGAAAACCACCCCATTATACAAGAGATTTTTTGTACAAATAATGAGGAAAGAGAGAATAAAAAAAGATTCGAGGAAATTGTGGTTGTAGTTTAACAAATAAAAAAACTACAAGCTTGTTGATGATGCATGGTTCAAATGAAACAGTCAATTCAGATTATACTTGCTACATGGATAGTAATTGTAGCAACCCTATGAATTGTAATAGGGACATGCAAAGACATGGGATGATACTAAGCACAATATAACACATTTAGGAGATGTCACAGTAATAGATCTTACTTTCAAAAGTGGTAATAAAATTTTTGCAAGTTCCAACTAGCACTGAAACAACTTGTCTTAGTAGGTCAAATGGTTGGAAGAGGTTAAATGGAAACGTTCAATGATCAAGAATGTTCTATTGAAAGTTCAAAGCAAGACTACAAAATTCATATCAAGATGAAAGAATAAAGGATATTGCAGAGATTGGTTCGTCACACAAAAGAATAGGCCATATGAACTTAGCAAGGATGAAGGATATCCGAAAGAAAGGGTTAGTGAGTTTCTGCTAGAATTTACATCTCCAAATATGCAAATTTTTGACATGCGTTTAACAAGGCAAAGAAAATAGATTGATGTTTAACAACGAAGAAAATATGAGAAATGGCGTATTGAATTTCACACACATACATGTATGGGGATGTACAAGGGGCCATCCACTTTCAAGAGGTTTAGATACCAATGGAAAAGGAGATAAAAATATAGATAAAGACCCTTACATAAGATGGAGGGGAAAAATAGTCTTGAAGTGCTTTGGCTTTTTTTTCTTCATTTCTACATCTGAATGCAATCAAAGTTAGTTTACGTACAGTTAAACAACCCAACAAAATGGGGTAGCAGAAACAAAGAATAGTTATATAAAGGATGTGGCTAAGACTATGCCAAATGAAATAAATGCTTCTAGTTCTTATTGATCTTATGAAACATATATTGCCATATACAATATCAATAGGTATTGAAACGTATGACCATATGGAGTCCGAAATTATGAACCTTGCTGTGGTAATGAACCCAATCTTTCACATCTTAAGATGTTTCATTGTGTATGTATGTAGAATTTCGCGTCATGTCCTTTTTGACTTCATTGTCAAGCTCCAAGAGGTCCCTTATAGCCCAAAGAAGAAAAAAAAATCCAACTAGAAGCCCCCTTCTCCTTGTTTATATGATTTTCTTATTCTTTTGTTCCCCCGTATCTAAAGGTGTAGTTTGGCTCTCAAAATTCTATTCATACACGATTGTAAAGGAGAATTTTCCAAACTCTCAATTTTTTCCACTCATCAAATCATGAGAAACAATAAACAATTATATGAACCAATATCTTTGCACATGGGCATAGGGTGTTGTGCAAACTTATATTTTTAGTTCCTACATTGGTGTAGTGGAAAATCCAAAACATCGAGGATATATCAATGTGTGGACCTAGTGTAGGGAAACAAACTTCCAAAGCTGCAAAGGTACGATAGAAACTTCCCCCCATTAGTTCTTAAATTAACTCTACACACACATTGTCTTAATATTCAATCTCTATGTATCTCTGCTGTTACTTTGTTCCTAACATCGTTGACTACTCTTGAGATTGGATAGTATGTATGCATTCCTTCCATGGTGAAAACCCCTTGAAATCGTCATTCACAATTGATCAGTGTGATTTTATTTGGCTTTCTTGTTTCCATGTGTAAGAGATGCTTCATATGGGTTTGGACATATATATATATATATATATATATATATATATATATATATATATATATATATATATATATATATATATATATATATATATATATATATATATATATATATATATATATATATAATTCAAGTATCATTTGGTGTCACATAAAGTATCCGAAATCCTGCCAAAGTCTCAAGTTTTTCTACTAAGTGAGTTGTGAGAGAAAACAAGAGAGTTTATGGACCTATATCTCTGCACATGGGCAGAGGGTGTTGTGCAAAGCTTCATTTTTAGACTCTAGGTTGTTGTAAATTTAAAATACAAAACGTTGAGCATATATCAATGTGTCTGAACTTAGTGGAGGGCAAACAACTTCCAAAGCTACATAGGGTCAATAAAAGCTTCCCTCATAAGGTGTTAAGTTAGCTCTACCCACATAGTCTTAATATTCAATCTCTTGTATCTTTGCTCTTCCTTTATTCCTAGCATGATTGGCTAGTGTTGAGGTTGGATTTTATGTAAGCCTTCTCTCCACGGTGGAAATACCTAGAAATCCTCGTTCACAGATGATCATTTTCATTTTTTGGGAGTTATGCATTCTTGTGTTCCACTCTTTTTGTTCTTGTTCTTTAGTCCATGAGCTTTTTACTTGCATCAAAAGACTTGGAGCATCCCATGAAGGAGACCCATTAATTTCTTCCACTCTCTTTACATTGCCCTCCGTTTCTTTTGGGTCTTTATTTTGTAGAAGGTACGACATGTACTAAATCGTAGCCAAAATCATGCTCCCTTCCTCTATGATGCCATTTCTTTAGGTGTATCTCTCTATGTATATAACAAGTTGATTACATGAAGAAACATCCAAGAAATCTGAAGAAACATGAAGTTGATTACATGAAGAAAAATCATGGGGGTTGTAGTCTTTCCATGTAATATGGCTAAATGTCTTTGCAATTTGTTTAGGTGTATCTCTACATGTATATAACAAATTGATTACATGAGGAAACATCCAAGAATTCCGAAGACTAATTGGAGAAGTACTCTTCCCGTCTAATATGGGTAAATGTCTTTGCAATTTCTTGAGGTGTATCTCTACGTGTACATAACAAGTTGCTTACATGCAGAAATATCCAAGACTTCGGAAAACTTATTGGAGAAGTACTCTTCCCGTCTAATAGGGCTAAATTTCTTGAATCATGGAACATGGGGATTCTCGTTTCCATGAAACATGAATGTCACCAAAGTATCTTCACAAACGATGAAGTTATGTTCTTTTTTGTTTTTTTTTTTCTTTTCTTCTAAGGCTCTTGTGAAGATGGCATGAATTCAGATTGTTGTAAACCTCTTTTAAACCTTAAGATGCCATGCATTTTTAAAGTCTCTAGAAATGGGCATAGCAATCACAATAATCTTGTTTTTCATGAATTTGGCTATGGGAATCACCATAATAATCACAATAATCTTGTTTGACTCTTAGAATTGATGACCATTGATTCGAAATCTTTGATGACATCGTTAAAATATCTTTATCTGTTACCTGTATCATACTACTGTTACCTGATGTATCATTTGATATGTTACCTCCGCTTCTTCGCCCATGCAGAAGACCCATATTTTCCTGGATTTCAACTACGCCAAGATGAGTGGAGCGTTCATGGATTTCATCATCTTGATTACTTCGCATTCTCAATCTCAAATGATCTAATCTTGTGAAACCTCTAGTAATCTGTTTGGCAACAGAGTGGATTCGGGGTGATTTAAGAACACTAGGCACGTTACTCAGAGAACATGGAACTTGTTTGTCTTCTGAAGGGCATATGTTGTTAGTTTGTTGCTTGTTTACTTATTACGCGGCCATGAAACATGAAAACATTTGATTCCTGAATGTAACAATGCGGGGATATTTCTGTGGCCCATTCTAATTTCTATGCCAAGGAGGGTTAAGGATGGGCCTGAGTAGAAGGGTAAAGGGAGGGTGAAGGAATAGAATTATGGGCTCTGTAGAGGGCCGGAATTTTCAAACAATAGAGCTATAGGGGTTACATATGGGAAAATGTGAAACAAAAGTAAAAACAAAGTGAGAATAGACTATGTGGACCATGTGGGTAATGAAAAACACGTGAGAAATATGCTCAAAATATGTGGGTTTTGACCAAAATTCATAGAAAAGGTGGAATTTTGGAAAAACTAAGGTTGAAAATGAATTCAAAGGTGCCCAAATACATGAAAATTTTAATCCTATGATTTACTCTGTATGTTTGCGCAGTTGAGGTGGAATTATTTTGTAGTTTGACCTAATTTTAAAAGATAATAGCTATTTAAAGTCACTTTGATACCATAATAATGTACTGAAAACTTCCCGCATATCTTGTGACCTTCAATACCACGGATGAATGTATGAAGCCCAGATTTTATATCAATGTACTCATCGAAAACATGTACATTTTATATCAAATATATGTCCTGCATATGCCCGCATGTCAATCTCGTAACGATACAACTGATTCAATAGAAATCAAATAATAAGAGTTGAGCCCCCTTTAAAAGATAGATAGATTGGACGGACCGACCGATCTCCATCCAAAGCAGAACTTAGCGGAAAACATTTGAAATCAAGAACGAACTATGACCTCGCTTGGCAATGAACACACTGATAGATATGATGCCACCAACTGTTTCTTCACTTTCACTTATTGAGTGATGATAATCCAAGAAATTTACATTGCACTGAGAATAATAATGGAATGCAAGGAAATGTAATTTGGAATTCCTCGATCGACAGTAGTGTACATTGGCACTCAAAGGTACTGTACAATATATATATATAGTTTTGGCACAGAAGATGAAACTTCTGTCAACAGGAAGGCGCAGCTTCATTTTCATCGTCGATTACTTCAGCTATGGGTGGCAAAGAGGGGGAATAATCTGCGAGACGACGCTGATGATGATGGGAGGGTATTTTACAGAAGTTCTTCACACTGGGACGCCCATTACGCCTCTTTCGTTTGATCGCTAGCTTGGAATGGAGTAATTGGAGAGCCTCCTGCCTTTTCTCAAACGAACTATCACATGCCGTTCCCCACTCATAAGTGGCGGGATCTTTGCACACATCATCTGACAGCTCTACTTTCTGACGCTTCAGTGATGGGCCGTCAGTAGACGATGATGACGGCAACTCGCTTTCCCTGTGTTTCTTGTAGTAAAACACAACTCGCTTGGGCGATGGCAAGCCGTCACGAAGAGGAGGTATTTTAGCGTAGGGTGAGAAGGGAATGACAATACTCTTTCTGTGTGGGGGTGGTACTATGCGGGGAACTGCCCGGAGCTTCTTTGTGTCTGCAGCGTCAGCTTCTTCTGGTTGCTTCTCCGCATGTCGACGATGACGAGTCATTTCCGCTTTTAGACGGAGTGCTAAAGCATCCCATACTCTTCTGCATTTCAATTCATGGGCACGCATGCCTGCTTCAACGTCTTCAGTGTAAGCAGCTTGGTCGACCCTACTAGGAGGAGGAGCAGCGGTATAGTTGTTCCCTTGCTTCTCCTGTTTAGGGAAACCCCGCGTCTTCAACGTTAGTCTAACAGATAGGCCCCGCTTCAATGTTATCCTAACGGGTAGCACCTGTTTGAAGGATGAAGCTTCTTGTTGGACTGTTGATGGAGCACGTGCCTCCTCAGGAGGAGGAGGTTGCTTCGCATTCGGAGCGACGTCTGCTGCACCACTCTCTGTGTTGCGCTTCAAGGATCTTCATTGTGCTGCTTTTGTGGCCAACGGGATTGGCTGTATCTTCTCCTGTGTGTTGCTGCTGCTGTGGAGCGCGAGAGGTGCTGCTGGTTGGTTGACTGACTCTGCGGGTGGCGGGCACGCTTCTCAGGAGGATTGAGAATGTGCTTGTGAAGGAAAGGAGAAGCGGAGGCTTTTTAAGGAGGATGAAAATGTGCTTCTTAAGAAACACAAACTTGCGCCCGCTTTAATTGGTACTCCCAATTTATTAGTTCATTGGGGGTTACAAGTGGGAAACCGTTTTAGCGGGTATTTACCTACAAAATATCAAGTCAACTGAAAGATGATGAGCACTCTAAGTATGTGCGAGTAAAGATGATGAGCCCTAATTTGCTTGCAAGCATCTTCACAAATCTGGAAGCACTCACAAATATTTCAAGCATCAAAAGTACTCCCAAACCAATTGAAATATATCCTCGGCATGATTCACAGCAATACATGTTTCCTTGACTTTTTAGCAATACATGTCTCAGGATGATTCATAGCAATACCTGTTTCCTTGACTTTTTAGTCAAAATTTGTCCACACAAAGGAAGGAAGGAGCACACACTCATGGAAGCAAAGAACATATCTAGCAAAGACGATGTCCAGGAATGAGCTATCATATCTACCAAATGCATTTACGCAAGAGAAAACCTAGTAAAATCTAATGAGCCACTCAGCAACAACATATACCAATGAAACATAGATACATAATAAAACATCTTAACATAAATAATGAAACATCTTAACATGTGAAAGATTAACATGTGAAAGATTGGGTTCATTACCACACCAAGCTTCATAATTTGGGACTCGATATGGTCATGTTTCATAAGTTCAATAAGAACTAGAAGCATTTATTTCATTTAGCATAGTCTAAACCACATCCTTTATATAACTATTCTTTGTTTCTGCTACCCCATTTGTTGGGTTGTTTAACTGTAAGTAAACTAACTTTGATTGCATTCAGATGTAGAAATTAAGAAAAAAAACCATATATTCAAGGCTATTTTCCCCCTCCATCTTATATAAGGATCTTGATGTATTTTTGTATCTCCTTTTCTATTGGTTTCTAAACCTCTTGAAAGTGGATGTCCCTTGTCCCTCACTACGCATACAATTTCTTTAATTTCTCCCAAACATTCATTGATGATTCCATGTCTTCCATGTGTCCTATCATGCTATTTCTCATGTGTTGTGAAAGATAAATCATCTATCACTTTTGTTTCAGTGCTTCAAAGCTCTCGTTTGACACTCTATGGAGTTACCATCCACACATGAATTTGTCTTTGTCCCACAAACCAAGACCCATAAGCCGTTACCTTGGGATAGTTGCTTAGTTCTTCTTTTGAATGCATAGGAAGTCTTGCAAGCCTTCAAAGATCTATTATACCACGGGTGGGGTGATAAACAATCTCCAACGAAGCCATGGAAGGTCCTCATCTTTCTAGAATAACTATATCCTAAGGCTAGCATCTACTACCTCATTTCGTTGGTGTGTCATGCTCATGTCGAGATTCAAAAAACGCATTTGGAAAGTGTTCTCTCATTGCTTTTGATGTGCGGGTATTTATATACTTCCGTCTGTCCTTTCGGATTAGTATTTTTAACCTCTTGAAGTGTTGAAATACCTATGAATTTTCCTTCACGCAATAGATTAAAAAAACTTGAATGCTCATCTATAAACGTAAAATTATATCTACTACGTCCAATGTATATGTCCCTTGTATGTCCCAATATAGCTCTCCCTATGTGATTCAACATATCATTGTTCACATTTGCTCCCTTGTTGAAAGACAATCTACTTTGTTTCACTCATGTAGAACACGTACCAAACCTTTTTTGTGCATTTCGTTTATCATTTGTAAGTTCATGTGGAGAATTCCTTTGTGCCTCACACAAATCTCTACAACCTACTTATTTCCAGTTGAAAAATAGACAATCGGGGTTGATGCATTAGGACTTTACATTAGATTTGAGGCACAAGCGTTGACTTAGGTTTATATACATTGAATGAGTTCTAAGGTTAATAGAAGAAATTATCTAATTCAAAAGTAAAGAGGATTTCTGGAATGAATCATCTTTGCACACATCATCTGACAGCTCTACTTTCTGACGCTTCAGTGATGGGCCTTCAGTAGACGATGATGACGGCAATTTGCTTTTCCTGTGTTTGTTGTAGTGAAACACAACTCGCTTGGGCGATGGCAAGCCGTCACGAAGAGGAGGTATTTTAGCGTAGGGTGAGAAGGGAATGACAATACTCTTTCTGCGTGGAGGTGGTACTATGCGGGGAACTGGCCGGAGCTTCATTGTGTCCGCAGCGTCAGCTTCTTCTGGTTGCTTCTCCGCATGTCGACGACGACGAGTCATTTCTGCTTTCAGACGTAGTGCTAAAGCATCCCATAGTCTTCTGCATTTCAATTCATGGGCACGCATGCCTGCTTCAAGGTCTTCAGTGTAAGCAGCTTGGTCGGCCCTAGTAGGAGGAGGATCAGCGGTATGGTTGTTGCCTTGCTCCTCCTGGATAGGGCAACCCCGCGTCTTCAACGTTAGTCTAGCAGGTAGGCCCCGCTTCAATGTTATCTTAAGGGGTAGCACCTGTTTGAAGGATGAAGCTTCTCATTGGACTGTTGATGGAGCACGTGCCTCCTCAGGAGGAGGAGGTTGCTTCGCATTCGGAGCGACGTCTGCTGCACCACTCTCTGTGTTGCGCTTCAAGGATCTTCTGTGTGCTGCTTTTGTGGCCAACGGGATTGGCTGCATATTCTTCTGTGTTACTGCTGCTGTGGAGCGCGAGAGGAGAAGCGGGGGCTTTTTAAGGAGGATGAGAATGTGCTTCTTAAGAAACACAAACTTGCGCCCGCTTCCCAATTTATTAGTTCATTGGGAGTTACAAGTGGGAAAATATCAACTCAACTTAAAGATGAGGAGCCCTAATTCGCTTTCAAGCATCTTCACAAATCTGGAAGCACTCACAAATATGTCAAGCATCAAAAGTACTCACAAACCAATTGAAATATTTCCTTAGCATGATTCATAGCAATACATGTTTCCTTGACTTTTGAGTCCAAATTTGTCCACACGAAGGGAGGGAGGAGCACACACTCATGGAAGCAAAGAACAATCTCCTGTTCTCTCCTCTTATCCCAGAGAAGATGTGGAGGAATGAGCTTTCATATCTATCATATCATATCATATCATATCACATTGTGTGAAAAATAAAAATCTACAGAATTTAGTCATTGGTTTCAAATGAGTATACGAAATAGCTTACACTAGCTAGCTTGGGAGGGAAAATAAGCTTTATATCTCTTGTTTCTAGAACAAGTTCACAACATTGGCATCAAAGTCGCAGTGGAAACCCTTTTGGTGCAGAAGAGGATCCCCAAACTGAGCTCTTTTTACATGAACTTTGCAAAAACTATGTGCTATTTTGACATCCTGATTAGGGTAGGAACAACCATTCAAGGTCTTCAACATGCCAATTTGCACAAATAAACCAAGGTTCAGAGTAACTCGATGAACTATAGAAAATGGAAAATAGGAATGATTGACCACCAGTATAAGTCCTGACAAATATTTCAAGCATCAAAAGTACTCACAAACCAATTGATGATGGACTTGAACCAATTGCCTTTTTAGTCATAATTTGTCGATTCATAGCAATACATGTTTTCTTTAGTTTTTAGTCAAAATTTGTCCACACGAAGGAAGGAAAGAGCACACACTCATGGAAGCAAAGAACATATCTACCAAAGACGATTTGCAGGAATGAGCTATCATATCTACCAAATGCATTTACGCAAGAGAAAACCTAGTAAAATCTAATGATCCACTCATCAACAACATATACCCATGATTTTCGATCATACTAAAGGATATACAAATAAGATAAAGACAAAAGAAAAAAAAAGAATATATATGTATACATATATATATATATATATATATATATATATATATATATATATATATATATATATATATATATATATTCGTCCTATCTCATCCAGACAAATGAGCGAATGGCCGTTCCTCCTCTCAACTAGACAGTCATAATAAAGGCCAATATCGATCCCGACTACGAGAAAATAACAAAGAACAAAAGGCTATAATGACACTGTGCTACCCATGAATGAATGGATGGCCATGTTACATGGTAAACAATAGATTTTGGAAAAGGTAGGAATGAAGCGACTCCCATATTGATTCTCAAAACGAATGTAAATGACTATATATATTCTGGTATTAATGTAAATGACTATAAAAACTTTACGGTGTTTCATAGTGAAAGAATCCACACTATCAATCGAAACGTGCTTGTTCACTATCATAAACAAAGGGATGTCCCACCGTTTATTGTGGCATGTTTTTGCACCCCATAATTAATACAACTGTATTCAATGAATGCAATCATGCCCTAGGTTTCATTGCCAAAATCAACCATGCGTCTAGGTAAACATTCGGAAACTAGCTGGCCAAGGTTTTATACAAAGGAAACCAGCTCTAGCCTAGTGGTTACGTCCAGTCCATCTGAGGGGAAGGTCAAGGTCTTTGGTGTTGGCGAGTGCATCGGGGAGAGTGTTTTGCCAACAGATCTCTAGAGCCTTCTATGAGCGTCCACCTGAGTTAACTTGAATTAACTTGAGTTACATCGACTCAAGTGAGACGCATGGTAGAGTCACGACACAAAAGACTATCAAGCCCTCTTTCCATTTTCCATGTTAGTTTCGATTTTCGTTATTTTATTCATTTTCATTTCATTAATATTTCATTCTTAGACTTTTTTTTTCTTTTATAAAACCTCCCTACCTTATCGATTGTTTGTTCTGAGTAGCTTGAGCCATGTTTCTCAATATCGATATCTGAACATAGGTGCTCGTTTCAATTCTGTTATTGGTTTCATATCTTGGTTACGCTTTTCATGCTTCTAAATATTATAAGACGTGCACATTATTTTCTTTCCTCCCTCCCATATAACGAAGGTGCTCCTAAGCACTAATTTAACCTTTCAATTCACATTTCAGAATATGACTTTCATTTAATTTTTGCAATACAAATCTTGAGAAAATGTATATAATTTGAGTGCATATTAGCACTAGTATGAGAAGCTCTAACCACAACTTCTTGTACATTCTATATTCCTAAGAAACTGTCCCCAATTTTCTCCAGAGCTTCATTGGTGCACACTACCACAAGGAACGAAGACTCAGAGTAACTCAATCAACTATAGATTTGGAAGTTTGTTGCCCTACACTAGGTCCACACATTGATATATCCTCAATGTTTCGGATATTCCACTAAATGTAGGAACTAAAAATATAAGTTTGCACAACACCCTATGCCCATGTGCAAAGATACATACATACATACATAATAAAACATTTTAAGATGTGAAAGATTGGTTCATTACCATACCAAGCTTCATAATTTGGGACTCCATATGGTCATGCGTTTCAATACCTATTGATATAGTATATGCAAATATATGTTTTATAAGTTCAATAAGAACTAGAAGCTTTGATTTCATTTAGCATAGACTTAGCCAAATCCTTTATATAACTATTCTTTGTTTATGCTACCCCATTTTGTTGGGTTGTGTAATTGTCAGTAAAGTAACTTTGATTGCATTCAGATGTAGAAATTAAGAAAAAAAAAGCAGATATTCAAGATTACCCCCCCCCCCATCTTATTTAAGGGTCTTGATCTATTTTTGTATCTCCTTTTCCATTTGTTTCTAAACTTCTTGAAAGTTGATGGGCCCTTTTCCTTCATCTACACATACAATTTCTTTAATTTCTTCCAAACATTCATTGATGATTCCATGTCTTCCATGCGTCCTATCATGCTAGCTCCCATGTGTTGTGAAAGATAAATCATCTATCACTTTTGTTCCACTGCTTCAAAGCTCTCGTTTGACCCTCTATGGAGTTCCCATCCACAAATGAATTTGTCTTTGTGCCACAATCCAAGACCCATAAGCCGTTACCTTCGGATAGTTCCTATTCCAAAATTCATGGTTGATAATTTTCCTTTTCTAATTCCTTTAATTGGGAACTCGAATCTTCCATGGTGAATGCTTTTATCGTCTCTATCATTCCTCCCTGAAGCGATGAAGAGATCTAGTATTCAAGGGTTTTACCTTGAGAGCTTTCCCTTTTTAGTATGTGAATATAGCTTTGTCATTGCATTTATTGCTAGTCTTTTCCAGTGGTGTTTTCACTTATTATCTTAAGAGCGACTTGGCTTCATCAAGTATGTCCAAGTACTTCCTTTGAATGCATATGAAGTCTTGCAAGCCTTCAAAGATCTTTTATACCACGGGTGGGTTGATAAACAATCTCCAATGAATCCATGGAAGGTCCTCATCTTTCTAGAATAACTATATCCTAAGGCTAGCCTCTTGTGCTATATATCTATTCTTGCTCTCTACTACCTCATTTCGTTGGTGTGTCTACCTAGAAATAAACGAACGTTTTGATGCCATGCTCATGTCGAGATTCAAAAAACGCGTTTGTAAAATATCTCTCATTTCTTTTGATGTGAGGGTATTTATATACTTCCCTCTCTCCTTTCGGATTAATATTTTTAACCTCTTGAAGTGTTGAAATACCTATGAATTTTCCTTCAGGCAATATATTAAAGAAAACTTGAATGGTCATCTATAAACGTAAAATTATATCTACTACGTCCAACGTATATGTCCCTTGTATGTCCCAATATAGCTCTCCCCATGTGGTTCAGCATATCATTGCTCACGCTTGCTCCCTTGTTGAAAGACAATCTACTTTGTTTCACTCATGTAGAACACGAACGAAACCTTTTTTGTGCATTTCGTTTATCATTTGTAAGTTCATGTGGAGAATTCCTTTTTGCCTCACCCAAATCTCTACAACCTACTTTTTTCCAATTGAAAAATAGACAATGGGGGTTGATGCATATACCTTCATGTTAAAGAGTCTCCTTTAATTATCTCCCCTTTTTATGAGCTTATCTTTTGTGCATAGAGGGAACCTAATTGCTTGTTTTATGCATTCGGACTTTACATTAGGTTTGAGGCAGAATCGTTTACATAGGTTTATATACATTGAATGAGTTGTGGAATGAATCACGTGGTCATATTGAGAGACTAATGGCACCATATTTGAATTCAAATTGAACTTAAATCCTAAAATTATGGATCAACTTTAGGTAGATTCAACCAACATTCAAGAGCAACAAGTGTATTTATACACGAGTCTTTAGATGTGAGGATGTAAGCTGATCACCACAATCATTTGAATGGTTCAAGTACTTACCTTGAAGCTTGTGGAGTCCTCCACTCTTGGATTGTATTATATTGCATATAGAAATACATTAAGAACTCATTTACATAGCTACATTGATCTTTGTTTATTGTTAGGATACATTGAATAAAATCTATCATCTTTTTTGATTCATTACTATGCGTGTATGATGTGTTTGTCTAATCCATTGATTGGACTATGTTTAATACAATCCTTATGCGCATTCACAAAAACTCCATCCTCTTTCTCTTGATCCATGGGTTTTTGGGAGACTTATTAGTTGTTTGAGGCTAGTTTTGAACTTTCCCTCCCCTTGCCTTGGGAGTTTTGTCAACTTCCTTTATCTTTTCCTCCTCCTACATATAAAACTTGGGCTTGGTAACCCTTTCATTGAGATGACCTTGGTTGATCTCTGCAATGACCATCAATGTGACTCATTGATCAAAGTTTGGTAATGGATTTCTCACATAAACTTATGTGGAAATCATTTCCACCTTTCATGTTCTCTAAAGCCATTGAAAGTTTGAGCTACAAAATCATCATCCTTAATTGGGCTCAAAATTGATCTTATGGCATATGCAAGTTAACCTTCAAAATAAGTTCAGTGATATTAGTACTTAGTTCTTTTCTATAATTATTTTGCTCGTGGCAGTCGAAACACTCTCTGCCCATAGATAGTTAGGTAACTTTTTTTCATTCAACATAGACCTAGTTGTCTCAACAATCAACCTATTTCTTCTCTCTGCTACCCCATTCTGTTCAGGAGTATACCTTTTGGTGGTTTCTCTTTTGATGCCTCTATCCTGCAAGAAGTCTTCAAACTCATTGGAGAAGTACTCACCTCCTCCATCTGACCTTAGTCTCTTCAAGTTCTTTCCTGTCTTATTTTCAACTAATGCAAGATATTTTTTAAAGCAATTAAATACTTCATCCTTGTGCTTCATGAAGTACAGTACAGTCCACTGGCTATAATCATCAATAAAAGACACATAGTACCTTGATCCTGAGATTGAGGGGTCTTTGCTTGGTCCCCATACATCTGTGTGTACAAGTTCTAGGTAGTCCTCAGGCATGTACCCTTTCCTTGCGAAGGGTAACCCGTGAGACTTCCCAAATTGACAAGCACTACATTTATATATCATGTGTTGTATTGGGTTTTCCAATAACACATTGATCCCTGCATATCGGCTTCAAGGTTCTTTCTCCTACATGCCCTAATCTTTTGTGCCAAATCTCAAGCTCTGAAAGTGTTTGATCTTTATAACTGTATAGAGCAATGTTCTTTGTGTCTTCTAGCTCAAAAGTGAAAAGTCTACCTGATTTTTCTCCTTTATCAATCCTCTTGAACCCCTACTTAGGATCCTCCACAAATGCTCCAAATTGGTTGAATCTAACCTGCAAACCTTTCTCCACAATCTTTCCAACACTCATCAGATTTTTGGTAATCGTTGGTACATAGAGTACCCTACTCAACAAGTTCTGATTTCCATCACAAGTCTTAACATTTCCACTACTGAGTGCTTGGTGTCATCACCTTTTTGTAATTGGTGCTTACCTTTTGGTTCCTCAAGGGCAGAGAGTAGTGCTACATTGCCAGCCACATGATTTGAGCATCCTGAGTCAATGTAGAATAGGTGGTCATCATTTGTACCTGGTATTTAAGTCATGTTCATGATCAAAAGAGAGTCATCTTGCTCCTCTGTATAGTTGTTGTAGTCCTTTTTGGATTTCAATCCTCCTTGGTAGTTTCCATTGTAGTTGTTGTTGTAGTTGTTGTTGTAGCCTTGGTGATGGTTGAATCTACCTCTTGACTGTGAGTATCCACCTCTTTGGTATCCTCTTCCTCTCTCATTTTGGTAGTTCCTGAAACACTCATCTGTAGTATGATTTGATAAACCACAAATGTTGCATGGTGAGGAGTTATAAGTTCTCCCACTACCTTGCTTACCTCCTCTGCCCCTTCCTCTTGATGATCTACCTCTCCTTGCATAGTTAGCTTGGGAGGTAGAGCCTTCATCTTCTCCTTTCTTGTTTTTGCCATTATCTTTAGCTTTACCTTTATCAGTGTATAGGGTAGAGGAACTATTACCTTTGGATGTATCTCCAATCTTGTTGAGCTTGGATTCATGAGTGAATAATTGCCCCATGAGAGTGGTAAGATCTGGAATCTGCATATCTATCTAAAGGTCCATGGAAGTGGTGAAGCTTTCTCATTTGTCAACAGCTTTGATCCCATTGATCACTTTCCTTACAATCTGCTCTTCTTCATTCTCTTCTCCTATGCTTGCTAACTGATCTACTACATCTTTAATCTTGGTCACAAACTCTGAAACAGCTTGCTTAGGTTGCTTCCTTAATGTGGTAAATTCAATCCACAACTGATTCTTTCTAGCCCTTGTGTTTGAAGAGAAATAAGATGACAAGGTTTCCCAAGTCTCTTGGGATGTCTTACAGTTTCTAATATGTGGCAAAAGAAAATCAGAGATGGAGTTGAGTAAATAAGACCTTGCTAATGCATCCTTGGCACACCATGTGTTGAACTTTTCATGTTCTTCCTTAGTTGGCAATCCTCTTGTTTTGAATGAGGGAAATTCCTCATCTCCTGAGATGTATCCATAGAGATTCCTTCCTTGTAGGTATGTCCAATTTATCAATAAATGATGGAAAACCATCTCCCATTTTACCTTAGTTTTCTCTGATACCACTGTTGGGAAAGATGGATGGACACTCCAAGAGATTGAGTAGGTACTTCAAATTCCTGCTTTGTACTAGCCCTTTGATGCTTCAGAGTTGATAAGTGGACCTCCTTAGCTTTCCAATGACACCATAAAATGGCCTGTGTACTTTGCAAATGATGTGTGTAAAGTTTGAATCAAAACAGATAACTTTGAAATTGAAGATCTCAAGAAAACCTTCTATTTTTTTCTTGATACCTGCTAGATCTTTTGCTCAGTACGACCAGCACAGTAGGAATTAGAAAACTTCCTTTTAGGTGTATCTAATTAGCGTAACAAGCTAACTATTCCAAGTGGAATAATGTAAAGACATTAACTATGCTTAGAGAGATCAATTTAGCAAGTAAACCTTTACCCCCGATTTTTTAGGACTGTTGCAGTCAATGACCAGTGATCACCTAGACGAGCTTTTCTTGGAAATGGCTGAATAGAATCTTCTCAAACTTTGATAGTCTGTAGAAAACTTCGAGCTGAATCCAGCAAGCTTTAGATTTTGGAATGTGGTGAAGAAATGATTGAGATATGCTCTCCACAAGTTGATAGACTTTCAAGTAGTATAGCAGAGAACTCAGAAATGAACAATGGAGATATATGTATTAATGAACAATTGTATACAAACCCATTGGCATGAAGATCATTCAATAATGGTGTAGATAGGTGTGGGCTCTAGTGTAGGCCTCACACACACTCAGAATTGACAATACTGAGCTCGGGCATGATGAGTCTTAACTACGACTTTTTGATGATCTCTTTTATAATGATTGAGTAAAAATTTGAATTCAAATTCAAACTTTTGGCTCCCTATGATCAAGTTCCTATATCGTAGGAGATATTCCATCAATCAAAGCTAACCCTTTTTCCAGGAATCTCTTTTGGTAGGTGTTTACAAAGATTCCAAGTCAAATCTGACTTTTACAAAGAAGTAAAGTGGTAATTAACCATTAGCAATAGTTCCTATGCTTCTCCATATTTGTATGGACTTTAATGTATCCATCAAGCCAAATGTGTAGGCTTGTGAATTACACCAACAATGCGTAAGCATGTCACATGTGCCTCCCTTATTTTAATGTATCAACAAACCAATGCACATTTTTATCTGCTTCTAGAAGTATTCCTAATGAAAGATCAGCTTGATATATGCATAGATAAATCCTTCTACATTATCTATGGATTGAAACCATACTTCTATAGAGGAAAATCTCATGTATCATTTATTGTCAGTGCATTGATTGCAAAAAAGATCACATCATTGTGGATGCATGTAAGTGCTTACGGTGATTTTTATCAAATACAAATAAATTTTCCTTTTTTTTCATTCACTTCTTGATTTATTTTAAGAAAATGGAAGTATTTTCCTATTCTCATTAGCAAAAAAGTATTGAAATCAAACATAATGTGATAATTAGTTAGCTTGATCACAAGCTGCATTCTTTCTTTGAACATTGAGAAGAGCCATCCTCCATTTTCATGCTCACATCCATACTCGTGGTACTCCAACAACTTTGGTTTCTCCTATTGCAAAGTTTTAGCATACTCCTCGTGAAATTCTAGTTCTCTTGATATTCTACTTTTTATCACTTTAAAATTTAGGCATAATCATGTTGAATAATAGGAAGAAAAACATTTGATTTGCTCTTACTTATATATCTTTTTTCACCTTGGGATCCGTCTATGGATGGGTAGGTATATAGAAACAGATAAATCACCCGAGGATACAAGAAAAGTAGAAATTACAGTGCACATGTTAATCTCATATGAAGACATAGAATGTAGGTGAAGACTTTTGAGGAAGAGGATATGTGGAGGTTAAGGAGTTCTTGCTCAACAAAGATATGCATAAGTTACCAAGCAAGAGACAAAGGCCATTAGTGGAAACATGAGTGTCATAGCAACCATCCTAGTTTGAGTTAGAAAAATTATGTAAACATGGTCATAATGATCCACCTTAGGATGAAGCAATCCAAGTACTCAGGTACTACTCAAGTAGAAAAAGATCTGCTTAACCATCTACCAATGCGTGACTCTTGGGCAATGCATTAAACTATTCATTTGAGAGATAAAAAGCAAGTTATGCATAAGTAAATAAAGCATCTTCAACATCATGAAGCAGTCATAAACCTATTTCCATGGGAGTGGCAAAAACATTGCAATCTTTGACGCCAAAATGTTGTAATGAAGTGTCCATATGTTTTGTTTGAGAAAAAGTTTTTACCCCATCAACTTGCATAAACTAAATGCTCAAATAATGATGCAAATACCCAAATCATGAGGTCTCAAAAGAGGCATGCAAATTAGTTGAGATTCAGCAATATGATTCTGCTTAGCACTTGTGAGTAGCGTGCCTTCAACATATACAACAATGATGAAATTTTCATCATCAGGCCGCTTAACATAGAAGGTGATGTTGGTTTAGATATTCTGAAAACCGTGTACAAGTAAGTAGGAATGTATCATTTCATACAAAGTGCATGATGCTTGCTTCTAACCATATAATGATTCTTTCAACCTATACACTTGTTTTCATGGCCTTTCTACACAAACACGTGGGGCTGAAAAACATACAATTCTTCATACAGGTCGCAATTCAAATATGCAATTTTAATGTCCAACTGATGTACATTATAACTGTGATGAGGATGAAGTGCAAAAATACTACAAATAGTGGTCATTGAACATGTGAGAGCAAATGTCTCATCAAAATAAAGGCCTTGCTCTTGAGCATAACCTTTGGAAAAAAGCCTCCCCTTACACTTGTCAATTTTTCCATCACGCTTATGTTTCAACTTCTATATCCGTTTGGTGCAATGGACTTTTGTCCAAGAGACAGATCACATAAACACTAAGTACCATTCTTCATGGTAGCATCATATTCTGAGTGCATAGCAACCATCCATTTTTCTAAATTTTGTGCTTCATCAAAAGAAACATGCTCATTCTCATCACACAGACAAGAGACAAGAATTACATAGAAATATTATGCAAAGGAAGCAATATAAGAGCATGAACGAGTATGATATGTCAACAATGCATCAAATTTGCTATCTCTCAAGGTTTGCACAAACCATTGGGGCATAGTTTTTGCCCCATAAATAACTACATCTTACAAAACTATATCAGAAATGTAATCACCTACATTATTATTTGAAACTTGGAAAGTCTAACAAATTACCTCATTTGGATCAGCACTTGACTCTCCACTTTTAAAAAGAGGCAAAAAAGTGCCATACATATCTTTAGAGCTATTTGGCATCTCGTTGGTAAATGGAAATAATGTCTGAATTCCATGTTCCCCAATAACCACATCACAACTAACCAAAATGTGTTTAGTCTATGCATGATTCAGATTAGTGCCTTTGGTTTCAGAACTATACCCAACAAAAGTACATTTCAGTACTTTGTCATCCAATTTCCTATGTTGTTGTTCAACCCCTAATGCATATGCTAGAAAACTGAAGACATGCTCATATGCAGTGATTGATTGCAATGCTCTGGGTGTGCAACACATAATAGCCTCAAGCTAGAAGCTATGTGGTAAAGCTTGAATTTGGACCATACACCTTACCATTTCCATGAGAGACTTGTTCTTTATTTCATCAAATCCATTTTGTTGAGGCGTATATAGCATTTTACACTCACGATTTATCCCATGATCGGCCAGAAATGTACTAAAATGAGAGGACATGTATTCACCCTTGATAAGAATGGAGGGTGCCCAAATTACACGGTGACATATTTTCACCCATAACTAGGAAATTTTCGAAGCACATAAAAACTTCAAAATTTTCTTTCAATGGATACACCCATCCAGGCCTCTAGAAGTCATCAATAAAATTTTGGAAGTGAAGGTAATTCCCAAATGCCGGTGTGTCCAAAGGACCACAAGCATCACTATGAACAATTTGTAATCTATGAGGAACTCAAAGTGAACCATCTTTTGGGAAGGAAGAACAATGTATTTTTCCCTAAATACAACCTTTATTGACATATTCACAAGGTTCCTCAATTTTTGGTAGAGAGGAGATGGTTTTTAGTTTCTACACATGAAGCAAACTAGCCAATTCAGATGACCAAAGTGTGCATGCCAAAGCATTGTGTTTGAGATAGCCTCTAGATCTTTAATTGCACATGCTGAATCATTCAAAGTTTTTGAAAAGTATATGAGCTTATACAACCCATGGAATAAAATGATAGAAGCAATAATAACATCACCATTTGAAAGATTATGAACTATACACATTAAAAAATTTGACAACCAAGCATATGATCTTCCAAACTCCTATTACAGGATAAGAGGAGTTCTTAGCACATGTGATGCCATTCCTTATAGGAGTGTGCTCAAGTTAATAGAAGAAACCGCACTGTGAGGTAACATTTTTGTTTGCACCACTATCAAAGTAACAAACATCTAAGTTTACTATAGACATACACTCGTCAAAAACTTGGTCATAGACTCACAAATTACTAAATGCACATTCTTCATTTTCAACAAGATTAGTATACTCTATTTTAGGTTAAGAGGACTCCCCAAGAAGCATTCTAGCCTCTTTTATAGCTAGTTTAAAGAAACTCTTTATCACATACTCCATTGCCTTACAATATTTGCAAAACCATTTCTGGGTTTTTTCTTTCCTCTCATCTTTTACTTCCTTCTTTAATTGCGTAGCATTTCATGATTCATGCTTAGTAGTAGATGAGCTCCATTTACCTTAGTCTTTCTTAGTGGCTAAGAGAACTTCATCTCAGAAACACATATATGAACTATTCTTTGGACTCTTTCGTCGCCAACAAAATAGAGACTAACTTCTCAAATGTTAATGCATTTGGATTGCCCTTCATCATCAATGGAAGAGTGAAAGAGAAACGCTAGTGTGAACCTCAAAGACCGTTAAGAAAAGTCTACAAGAGTGAAATATCTAGCAAGCCTTCATCAGCATAAATCAATTTCTTCTTCAAATATCTGATCTTTATCAAAAAACTATCCTCAGAATATCCATTACTCAAATGCTCACTTTCTGATTGTTTATAGAGCTAAGAAAGATTGCCTCATTTGCTTTCTAGTATAAAGTTGTAAGTGTATCCAAAGAGTCCTTTGCTCTCTTGAAATAGTGAATGTGAGGGATAATGGAATGCTTGATAGACAAAGCTATCCATGCATATGCCTAAGCTTCTATGCCATCCGAAAAAACTATTTTATAGTAGGTGGAACATGAATTGAAGCACATGCAGGAGATTGAGGATCATCATCCTCAGTGCCATTCGCATCACCTTCAATATCTATATTTGCAGATGTAGTAGGATGATTTTGAACATCGCACACAATATTCCACAACCCATTTGGTACAGATACATGATGCATCATATATGCCCACGACGGGTAAATTACTACCATAGAACTTATTCTCAACAACCAACATACAAAATACATCATTGTTTTCAGCCATATCTAGTGACTAAATAACCTGATGCAAAAAAACACATTGCATCTCAAAAAATTGAACAGAAACACCCTATTGAGCTATGCTCAACCGGTAGCAAACATCAAGGCATTTGTACTAGCAAACCAAAACCTATATATATTTCTGGCTCAAATGGAAAGTATTTCTTGCACAATCATTATGATAGTGCCTTTGAAAGCCAAAACAATATCATATTAATATTTCAATAACATAGATATTTTGAACTCCTAATGATCCTTAGTATGCTCACCAATTTTCATGCCATTCTAAAACTATAGAAGAATGCATGTCCACTATGCCCTAGATGAACTGAAGACCTACTTTGATACCAATTGTTGGTGTTTGAGATCTATGGATGCACACTAACAACATAAGAACGAGAAACTTGGAGCACAAATAGAATGTATTCCCTTGTTCATGCTTAAAGATAAATGACCCATTAAATGGGATAAAATATCAGTTTCTCACAAAGTTCTAGGTACTTGTGTGTTCTCCTCAACCTCCACATACCCTCTTCCCCAAAAGTCTTCACCTACATTCTATGTCTTCATATGAGATTAACATGTGCACTATAATTTCTACTTTTCTTATATCCTGGATTGATTTATATGTTTCTATATACCTACCCATACATGGATGGATCCCAAGGTGAAGGAAGATATATAAGGAAGAGTAAATCAAATGCTTTTCTTCCTCTTATTCAACATGATTATGCCTAAATTTTAAAGTGATAAAAGGTAGACATTTTCATGTAGGAACTTACATTTAATTGAATAGAAATCACCTTTTATTATCATAGTTTCTGAAAATTAGGTAAATATAGTGATTTTTAGATAACTTAATTTTGAATGGAAGCAAGAAATTTGGAAAGAAGTGAAGGTAGGATATTTGCAAAGTCATATTAGTTAGATTCTGAAATCCTAGTACTTATAAATTCCTCCCGATGGTCATACTTAGTGTAAGAAAAATTACAAAGTTTCATGTAAAGAAATAATTGTTTGAACAGCACGCAATTGTTCTAAGTACTTAATGACTTAAGAAAACTAGATCTTTAAAAGTCTTCCAATCCCACATTTCTTAATACGACATGAGCCTAGAGTTATGTATACATTACACTAGAGAACTTAGAAAATTCAACACTTACTCTTAAGTATAAGAGATAATTAGATAAGGTCATTCAAAAGGTTCTAAATAAGATTTCTTAGAGAAATTACAATCATCTTGAAAGGGATTCTAGTCTCCCTTGTGTGATCTCTCTAAGTAAAATGGCCTGAAAGATAATATCAAAGCTCCATGATAGTTTGGACACACATTTCTCATTAGATTACATTGAAGAGAAAGATGGAAATACAAGCTTTTAGCTTGCACACAAAATTGATCATTTGACTCAGTATGTATTGAGTTTACCGTCCACCTTCAATAATGGTGCATAATACACAACCAATCATGTATCTTTCAAAATACCTTTGTCTTAGAAGAATTTCTTAGGTTTTTGGTAGCTTCATGCATTCAGGGGGTTTGTTTCTCAACATGAAAGCCCAGAAAAGCTATATCCAAGAGATGTAAGAACGTGTAATGCAACGAAATTAAATCATAATGTACAAGTCCTAAATAGAAGAGAAACTTTCTTATTTCATATACGAAGTAAAATCAGGACGTCCTCATATGTTCATATTGTTATTCTACTAAAAGCCTTGAGATCAAACATTTTGCAACATAGCCATGGATGAAATCATACTTTGGAAATGGAAAAATATCCAAACATTGGATCTCAAATAATCCATGTGCATGTCCAATTACAATGAGAAGTTCTTAAATATGTTAGGACAAGTGAACAAAAATGTCAATTTCTAATTAATTATGCAAGTTATCATATGATGATACCTCACAAATCTTTTCTAGTCCATAATCTTGAAAAGGAAGAAGTTAAGGTTAGAACATGAATAATATTCATTGATGATTAGAGTTTTTGGATAGAAGGACGAGAGATAGCACTTCACTCAAAAACTTTGAATCTAGCCGTATATTTTCAGTTTCCTCATAATTTTCGCGGATGTGAACTGTTTCAAACATGAAGAAAAATGGTAATAAAACTTATTTAAATTTGTGTAAATCATTTTATGAACATAGAATCATAGATCAAGATGATGGGTTAGCAAGTTCAATTCAACCATCTTCTAGGTTATGGACGGTTACCAAATTAGAAAGTTTCCTCTAAAGCAACTTAATGGTATGCTACCAATATTTTGGGTCCAATTATAAAACACGTTGGAAAAGGTGGCTGCAACCAAAAGCCTAGAAGACACATGCTACAATTTACACTTCTCCAATCAAAGTGAGATGAAGAGAAGGTTTAACAGTTCCAACTATGTAGTTAGCAACAATGATAATGGTAATTAAGTTTATGAAAGTGAAACTTCTCTTTACATACCTCTAAGGGTATTTCATAAAGAAGAAATTTAACATCATTAGCACATGCTTAAACTTGAGGAGTAGAGAGAATCCTTAAGATCCTAAAGGTAGTATTCGAAGCAATTTTAAGATCTTCAATAAAGGTAATAAAAGTCTCTTGGAGCTACATTAATTTTCCATCAAAACTTTTAAAGCTCCTAGGAAAATCATGATTCAATCATAAGATAATACAATCCTCTTGTAGTGGAAGCACTAGAAGACTAGCCAAAATAAAACATTAGGGTAATTCTATTGCTTGTTTCAATTAAATGGTTTGAGTAATAGATGCTCTATAGTTAGATGGAGTGTAATTTCTACAATTTAAGGTAAACACAATCCACACATTAATGATGAATATAAACTATGATGATAAGGGACATTGAATTTATATTCACATGGATGTAGAATAGATAGAATGGGACATTGGACCTCGGAATACTCAATAAAATGTGGCCTTGGAATCATTTTGAAAAAGCCTTCAACTGAAACAGAACCCCTCAAAAGGTTCGAAATTTCAAAGATGAAGCTGAAATATACAATGTTCAAGGGTATGACCAGAAAGAAATTGAAATACACACAAAGAAAGAAGTTAGAAGATCATGAAATACGTTACTATGAGGATCTTCATTAAGGCTTAGAGTAGGAGAAGCATGGTTTTACCTCAATTGTGATTCTTCAAAGTAAAGTATGTGTACAAAAGATGATGGATGGACTTTTGAAGAATAAGAGGGCTTAAAGATCCCTTGGACCAAGGTTAGATAAAATAAGTTACTCGATGAAAAAAAAAACCCTAGTTCTTATTATAACTTGGAGATTCAATCTTATTACTCCAATTTATACTCCAATTTACTCCAACTAGAATCGCATTCAAGTAGAAGGAGCCTTATGGTAAACAAAGAAACCGAGGTTAGCTTAGTAAACAAGATAGAAGAAGCATCCATGATTTTGAATAAAAGTGAAACATCTTCAAGAGATAGAATCTCAATGACTTGAGACAATGGTGTTTTATAAGAGACTAATTTCATAGTTAGATGATGGTTTAACTTCTTTCTATTAATACCATATATCTCTCCAAAAGATAAGATGATTTTGGACCTTGAATTGAATGTATCTACAAAGATTTAAATGTCTCATGGAGTTTGATTGGAGTGAGTTTTAGATTCTTCGACATTTGATTGGTTACACCGAATAATGGTTACAACAAATCATGGTTCTTTTTATCCTCAATCTTTCATGTGACTCTGATAATGTATCCAAGTGATTTCCATGAAGGTAATTTTTTACCACTTCGAATAGATTACTGAATTAAACATAACATATTGATGTTATGTAGAGAGCCTATTCAATCCTAGAAGATGCTTCTTAACTATGATTTCTAGAATGAAAATACCCTTCATCATTTTTATGTGTAGACCACGTTTACAACATCAACCCATGTCAAAATACAACATAGAAAGAAAAAAGATGATACATCTATAGACTGAATATTTTGGAGCTACACATATAGTTGGTTCTTACTTTTTTATCAATTTGTTTTTATAATGATACATGCTTGACCATGAATGAATTATGTGTAACACATGTATAGTATATCTTATCCTCTTTCACAGACTTCTTCACCTTGAATGTTTATAAGCCTTAATCACTAGTTTATTTATTTCTCCTTTCTAAATAATTTCTCTTGTTGAAACTAAAGTCTCAAGCCTTGGAAAGGAATTAACCACATGTTTTTCAAGTGGACCAATCAAAAAGTGGACCCCTATTAGGGGAATACAATCAAGAGTTTCATAAAACATCAATTTAATTATCCAATAAAATGTGCACCTACATGCACTTTTTCTAGTTACATTGATCATGGGAAAAGAAAAAAGAACCTTTTCAGCTTCTCTTTGCAATTTTAATGAGTCACCCCTTAGGATTATGAACTCCTGCTAGTAGCACTCTACTCGCTTATCTCATTTTTGCATGGTTTTCTTACCCTCTTTCTAGATCTCTTTATTGTAGAGTATAATACACAAATTAGGAAGGTAGAGAGAGGTTACTATCATCCCTAGATATTTAGACTTAGCAAATAGTCATGCTAAAAGGAATATTCATGTCGAGAATGAGCTAAATAATTTTAGAAAAGAACTAAGTACTAATGTCAATGAACTTATTTTGAAGGTTAACTAACTTGCATATGCCATAGGATCAATTTTGAGCCCCATTAAGGATGATGATGTTGTAGCTCAAACTTTCAATGGTTTTAGAGAACATGAAAGGTGGAAATAATTTCCTTGATCAATGAGTCACATTGATGGTCATTGCAGAGATCAACCAAGGACGTCTCAATGAAACGGTAACCAAGCCCAAGTTTTATATGTAGGAGGCGGAAAATACAAAGGAAGGCGACATAACTCCTAAGGCAAGTGGGGGCAAGTTCAAAACTAACCTCAAACAACTAATAAGTCTCCCAAAACCCATGGATCAAGAGGAAGAGGAAGGAGTTTGTGTGAGTGCGCATAAGGATTGCATTGACATAATCGAATCAGTGGATTAAACAAATAGATCATACACGCATGGTAATGAATCAGAAAAGATGATATATTTTATTCAATGTATCGTAACACTAAACAAAAATCAATGAGTTCTAAATGTATTTCTATATGCAATATGATACAATCCAAGAGTGGAGGACTCCCCAAGCTTCAAGGCAAGCACTTGAACCATTCAAATGATTGTGATGATCAGCTTACATCATCACATGTAAAGACTCGTGTATAAATACACTTGTTGCTCTTGAATGTTGGTTGTATCTACCTAAACGTGATCCATAATTTTAGGATTTAAATTGAATTTGAATTCAAATATGGTGCCATTAAGCTCTCAATATGCCCACGTGATTCACTCCAGAAATCCTCTTTACTTTTGAATTAGATAATTTCTTCTATTAACCTTAGAACTCATTCAATGTATATAAACCTATGTAAACGCTTATGCCTCAAATCTCATGTAAAGTCCATATGCATAAAACAAGCAATTAGGTTCCCTCAATGCACAAAACATAAGCTCATAAAAAGCGGAGATGGAGAAGACCAATCAAATAAAGAATTATATATGTATGGCGTCCAATTCCACTATGCATGGAATAATCATAAGAAACAAATTTACCAGGAGAATAATTCCTGACCACCAAAACATTAAATGAAATATTACTTACAATTATGCATGGCACTAGCATGAAAGGAACCATAGACTCAACATCATACTTAATAAATGGTTGTAGCAACCACATGAGTTGCAAAAGAGAAATATTTTGCAATTTTTCCACTCCAAAGACTTTAGGGCATGAAGAAATAGCACAAGCCTACACATATAGGAGGTGGGCCATTCAATGGTTCTCAATGTGAAATTTGTCTCAAAGATGCATGCATGGATCTAGAACACCAAAATATTCATATCTCGTAGAAAAATGGTTGAAAAAGGATACCAAGTAGAATTCAATGATAGACGTTGTTTTTGGAGTGGCCAAATTAAGGAAACAAATTGATAGCACAAAGGAAGAAGATATTTATTTAGAATAAAGGTAAGAACACAAGATAATCATTTCAAAAATGGAATAACAAAGGAAAATTTGTGGCATAAAAGACATGAAAAATAAAAGACATATCAATCTGAAATATGAAAAACATGAAAAGTAAGCGTTTGGTAATTCTTCTTCCCAAGTTCCAATCCAAGAATTCCAAACGTTTATTTGAAGCATCTAAACTTGAGAAATCTACAAGGCTAGATTTCCTTAAAGGAAACCAAGTGATCAACCATCCTGTCGGCATCATCCATAGAGATGTATGGGAACCAACAGAAAATTGTTCCTTTCTCTTATACAATAGTTCGCTTCATTTTTTTATTTTCACATTCAATTTTCAACCAAATGTAATTCCGAAAGTTCAAAATGAATTATTTAACTATGGACAAGCCTATAATATCACACATAGTGTGTGTATGTGTAGACAACAAATAGTCTCTCTCGGAGCATCTAGTATTCCATACGCCAACATCCAATTAAAGTGATATGATAGAATTTAAGTAGCTTTTCAAATATTTTTGCATCTCACCAAAGTGCAAAGTAAAATGGAAAAGTATGCCAAGCAAGTGTTGAGGTAGCTTTACCTATGTTAGAGGAGGTTATCCTTTGAGGGTCTAGGACCTTCCAAGCTTGCTGTGGGAGAATCTACATCTCTTATGATCAAACACTACTTCTTCCAAAAACACATAATTCATGATTTTCTCAGATCCTACTTCTATTATATTTTTTCTTTTGGAACATAATTTTTTTTTTAAATTGCATTTGTATAAGAAAATTTCCCTCTAGTTTCCTGATTCCTCAAAAAACATTTGATTTTGTTTCAATTAAGTTGTACTTATGCACTTGATCTTAAATTCTACATACATTTATGTATTATCTCTATTGTCATACCATTAAAATTTCTAAATTTTATAGAAACCTCAACTTTTCCTTCACAAAATAGACCCACACTTTCCTATTAAGTTCATTAATGAATGTGGTATAGAATATGTAATCAACCACTTAACTGTTCTATGAAAGAAAATATGATTGACATGTTTTTCATGTGAATGAATTGACATGATTCACATGGTCTCTACATTTCTTTTAGAGTTTTAGTGTCCAAAATTTTGTAACCAGCTCTTTGGATAGTATCATATTTAGATTTTATAGATTTCCTTATTTTACCCTTTGTTGTGAAATTCCTATCATTTCAAAGCTACCTACACCTTATGCAAACAAGTTCTACTTCAATCAAGGAGGTTAAAATTATAGGTGAAAATCATAACAATTATATTTCCCTTTGCAACAAGTCTTCCATATATTATTCCACATATAGATCATCAAACGTAAGCTTGATATATAGTTCTTGAACAATCATTTATCCAATAAAAAGAAGATTTTTTGTGATTTCATGGGACCAAGTGGTATCCAATCATTTATCCCACATTCCATATACCAAGTGATATTTCTTGTACATTTGGGAAAAAATGAACCCTCCATGGGCGTTTTGGATTAAGGATTGATTAGTCATGGGCCAATCAAAAGAGGATGGTCGACATAGTCTATAGCCTATAATTTAATAGGGTGAAGGGATAGGAGGGGACAAGATTTCCTATGTTCAGGTTTCACCTCTAGAGACATAAATGAATCTCATAACTTGCATGGGCCCAAAAATTAAAAACTTTAGAAAGTTCCAAAACTCATCATAACACCATTCAATGGTCCCCCAACCATTTTTTAGGATCAAAAGTGATATTTTGGACTCTTAAATCAAAATCCATGCATGAACTAACTTGAAAAAAATGCTTTTCTAAAAACTAACTCAAAATAAAACTTTATCCCTCTAAAATCTCACACTTTCATACCAAGGTCCCAAAAAGTCATCTCTTTCCACTACTTTTTCTCTCTAGCACACCATTGAAGCTCCTATGTTTGCATTTCTTTCTCTATGCATCTTCCTCTTTAAATTTCTACTGTCACTTCCATAGCTTGAACTTCAATGGAGAAACCTAAATCTTATAGGAATCCAAAAGATGAGGTTATCGCGTTAAAATGTCACAATATTAAGGATGTAGAAAGAAATTGGGTAGGATATGACTTATGCAGAGGTGCATGGACATATATGCAACCCTTCATTGTTGGCCCTCGTCATGTAAGAGATCATGGAAAATTGGATCTTCATTGGAAAGGGAAGTTATTGGGCTTCAAAAAGCTCAAAAATGGTGAAACTATTGCCATTGTACAACATGTTTTTACAATGTCAAGCATGACATTGGAAAACTCAAACAAAATGAGACATCCTATCAATTGTAAGTATTTCGAATTGATTTACATTCTAATTCCATAATATACCTATTGGAGTTAGACATCTGCAGAAGCACAAGGAAGAAGAAGAAGCTCAGAGCTCAACACACAATACTAAATGTATTGCCAGTATAATGTACAACGATAACTAGCCCGTTAGGTCAATAGGCGTATATACAAGGTGGGGGGAAAAACCTCCTAAAGAGGGGAAAAAGTGCCCCGGTGGTCCTAGTGTGTTCACACACATCACTACCTAAATATATCAACAAATCCCCCTTGGGAGTGATGCGGTGAACAAGGAATTGGCACTCATGTATAAGGAAGTGCCAAGCTATGTGGAATCAATCCACAAAAGGAAATAAGCCCAAAGCTTTGTGGAAAGCTTCAAACTTCTCCCTAGGCAGAGCCTTCGTGAAAAGGTCTGTAATGTTCTCCTGCATGGGCGCATATGCCGAGTTGATCTCCCCATCACAGAACCTCTCCTAGACATAATGATAATGCACCTCAACGTGCTTAGTGTGAGCATGGAACAGAGGGTTCCTTGCAACTGTCAATGCGCTATGAGTGTCACTGAAGATGGTGGTGGTAGAAGATTGACCAACACCCAAATCAGCCATAAGGCGTCTAAGCCACACACACTCAAGAGTCGTTGTGAAAGCTGCCCTATACTCAGCCTCACAACTGGAAGTGGCCACAGTAGGATGCTTCTTGCTCATCCAAGATATCCATGAGCTACCAAGCATGAAGCAAAAGCCGCTAGTGGACACACAAGTGTCATAGGAAACAGCCCAATCAGAGTCAGAAAAAGCATACAAATCTGACAGTAGTGATCCCCCCTTGGGATAAAAGAACCCAAGTATCCGAGTACCACTCAAATAGCAAAAGAAGCGCTTAACCACTTGCCGATGCTTGACTCTTGGGCAATGCATAAACCTTCTCATCTCTGAGACAACAAACTGAATATCTGACCAAGTAATGCATAAGTAAATCAAGCATCCATCAGCCTGCTCATAGAGAATAGCATCAAATGCATCTCCAGCATCATGAAGACTTAGTCGTAAACCTGTCTCCATAGGAGTGGCAATAGGTTTACAGTCTTCAAGGCCAAAATGTTGCAATAATGTGTCAATATATTTCGTTTGACACAAAGCCATTCCACCATCAACGTGCATACATTAAATGCCCCAAATCAAACATCTCAAATGAGGCATGTAAATCATCCTTCAAATTAGCAATATGCTTCTCATGAGGACAAGTGAGCAGCATGTCATCAACATACACCAGAATGATCAGAAGTACATCATTAGCACACTTAACATATAAGGTACTTTCAGTTGGACAGTTCTCAAAACCATGTGTAATTACATAGCCATGTATCTTTTCATACCAAGCACGTGGTGCTTGCTTTAAACCATATAATGCCTTCTTTAACTTGCACACCTGGTTTTCATGCCCTTTCTGCACAAAGCCATGGGGCAGAAAAACATACACTTCTTCATGCAAGTCACCATTCAGAAATGCAGTTTTAATGTCCAACTGATGTATATTCGGACCATTATTGGCTACAAGTGCACAGATGCTACGAACAGTAGTCATTTGGCAAGTAGGTGCAAAGATCTCATCAAAATGAATGCCTCTTTCCTGCGCATAACCCTTTGCAACAAGCCTAGCCTTATACCTGTCAATTGTTCCATCACATTTACGGTTCAACTTGTATACCCACTTTGTGCCAATGGCCTTCTTGCCAGGAGGCAAGTCACATAAAGGCCAAGTACCATTCTTCATTATAGCATCATATTCAAATTGCATTGCAGCCATCCAAGGTTTAGAATTTTGTGCTTCATCAAACAAAACAGGTTCAGTCTCATCAGAGAGACTAGAGGCAGCCATAGCATAGCAATCTAATGCATAAGAGGCACTATGAGAGCCTAATGGAGTATGATATCACAGAGGTGCATCTAATTTAGTGTCATGCAAAGTATGCACTAGCCACTTTGGCATAGTTTCTGCCTCCTCAATAACAACTCTCTCATCAACAAGTGCATCATGTAAATCTGCATCAGAAATAGGATGATCTGCATCATCACATGAAACCTGCAAAGGTTGAGAAGTTGCCTCATTAGGACCAGCACTAGACTCTACACCTGTAAAAAGAGGGAGCAAAGTATCATACATGACTTTGGAGCTAACAGATGTCTCCTTAGTACATGAAAGCAATGGTTGAATAGCATCTTCCATAAAAACAACATCACCGCAAACCAGAATGTGTTTAGTCTGACGATGATACACACGATAGCCTTTACTTTGAGAACTGTACCCAACAAAAATACATTTTACTGCTATATCATCTTATTTTTTGTGATGTTGTTCAAGCACTAATGCATATGCCAAACAACCAAAAACACACCGATGAGCAACAGATGGCTTGCGATCATGCCAAGCCTCATATGGAGAGATAGAATGTAGCGCTTTAGTGAGAGACATGTTAAGTACATATGCTGCACACATGACAGCCTCAAGCCAGAAACTATGTGGTAAAGATTGACTCTTGACCATACACCTTGCCATCTCCGTGAGTGACGTGTTCTTTTATTCACAAAACTTCATTCTATTGAGGTGTATATGGCACTATACACTAGCGTTTTATCCCACATTCAGCTAGAAATGCATTAAAATAAAAAAAACAATATTCCCCTCCTCAATCAGAACAGAGGGTGCCCATTTAACATGCCGATATATTTTTGGCCAAAACCAAAAACTATTTGAAGCACATGAACACTTCGGACTTTGCCTTCAATGGATATACCCATGGATGCCTGGAAAAATCATCGATGAAAGTCACAAAGTAAAGATAATTTTCAAAAGAATGTGTCTGCATAGGACCACATATATCACTATGTACAAGCTGCAATTTCTGAGTAGGTCGAACTGAACCATCTTTTGGAAAGGAGGAATGTTTCAATTTTCCCAAAATATAGCCTTCACAAACATGTTTTCTAGGTGCCTCAAGTTTGGGCAAAGAGGACATCATTTCATATTTTTGTAGGTGTAGCAAACTAGCAAAATTCAGATGACCAAAGCATGCATACAGAAGCTTTGCATCTGACATAGCCTGAGAATCATGTACTACACATGCCGAATCATTTACAGATCTTTCACAGTCTATGAGCTTATATAGCCAACGACATAAAATGCCAAAAGCAATAATTACATCACCATTTGATAGGTCATGAACTATATCTCTGTCATCAACAAATTTCACAACCAAGCCAATCTTGGCTAATGTAGAAACTAATAACAAATATTTCTTGATCCCTGGCACAAACAAAGCATGTGACAAAGTGAAAGAACTACCATCAACACTCATCAAAATGATCTTACCAGCTGCCATAATAGGATAAGACGAGTTGTTGGTGCATGTAACAGTATTCCCTATAGGGGCAAGCTCGAGTGAAGAGAAGAAACTGCACTGCGAGGTATTATGTTTGGTTGCCCCACTGTCAAAATACCAAACATCTGAGTCTATTGCAGACATGCACTACTCATGAGAAGATGGGTCAAAACTACAAATGGTAGTAAACGCCCATTCTTCTTCCTGCACAAGATTAGCAGACTCTCTTTTTGGTGTAGAGGCCTCTACAACAACCATTCCAACCTCTTTCTTCTTTGCCTCTTTAGCAGCGAGTTTTGGAAAATTCTTTATGATATGATCATTTCCTTTAATGTACTTGCAAAACAATTTCTGCTTTTCTAATTTCTTTTTATCTTTTTGTTCCCTCTTTGATTGTGCAAAATTAGCAGATTTTTGCTCACTAGTTGAATAGCTCCATTTTCCTTTGCCCTTGTGACTAGCCATGAAAGCTTAATCTACAACACACATAATGGACCTGTTCTGCCTGGACCAATCTTCTTGCAACAGAACATAGACTAACTCCTCAAATGACAAGGCATTTGGATTGCTTTCATCATCAACCAAAGAGTAGAAGCAAAACTTTGATATGAATCAAGAAGACCATTCAAAACAATCTACACAAGTGAGCTATGTGGTATAACCTCATCATCAAAAATCAATTGTTCCTTCAAGTCTTTGATCTTTGTTAGAAAACTATCCATAGAATCACCTTCATTCATGTGCTCACTCTCGAACTATTTTTGGAGGTAAGCAACACGAGCTTCATTCCTAGCTTGGTACAATGTAGTAAGTGTATCCCAAGCATCCTTAGCTGTTTTGCAAGAGTAAATGTGAGGAATAATGGCATGTTTGACAAACAAAGCTATCAATGCATGTGCCTGGGCATCCCTGCCATCCCAACAAATTTTCTATGTAGTAGGTGCAGGAGAAACTGCAACACCAATAGGAATATGTAGAATATCATCATCTTTGACACCTTTTGCATCAGCTTCAATACCTGCATTTGTAATCATTAGGGGAAAAAATGAACCCTCCTTGGGCCTTTTAGATTAAGGGCTGATTAGTGATCCACCAATAAGAGAAGAGCAGTGGACACAGTCTAGTTTCTTAATCCACTAGACTAGGCATAGGCTTCCATGGTTTTTTCATAGTCAAAGCATTGCAAACAGCCACAGTTCGTGGTTTCTATTATATGTGCGTGGCTTCAAAGACCTTTAGAATGCTTGACGACCATTGGATGGCTTGAAAGATCCAAGGGATTGTTTCATTTTGTAAAAGTCAAGGAGGGATGCAATCCTAGCCCTTGAATGAAGCTCGAATCGTGTGGTGGATGTAGATATCCGTTGGAAAAAGACGCCTTTATTTTCTAGCCCTTGGATCAAGGCATATAATGGTTGAGTTTGATCCCACTTTAAAAAGGCACCTTTCTTTTTATACTCTTGGATAAGAGGTCAATCGGACGGATCAGAGGAGATAGCGCATTCGTTCAAATGGGTCTTTATCTCCTCCCTTAGATCTAAGCACAATCCGATGCCTCCGATAGCTTCTCAATGAGCCTCAGCTCGGAATGCGGCCGCCCATTGGATCTTAAGACGATCCAACGGCTAAACTATATGCAGAAGTTTTGCTCAGCCCCGAATGCGGCCAGTCCTTAGATCTGAATAAGATCCAACAGCCTAGATCTTTGCAGAACATTTGCACAGTACGGGTCCCGTCCTCCACGAAGTAGTCATGATTAGACTTTTTTTCGCCACGAATTTGAATTTGATCCATTGATCTTAAGCATCGAATGGCCATGGTTTCGTGGAATTGAAGAGCACGAAAATACCACTAGTGGTTTAGAGTTTCATCTTAATCCCAAAAAAATCAATTTTAATCCCTAAAAATTAGCGAACCTTACAAGGCCCAGCCAAGGCTCAGTTTTTCCCCTAATGTAGTTGCAGCTGTGATAGGACATTTTTCAACACCCTGCACAATGTTCCACAATCCTTTTGCAACCAATACATGTCGCATCATATAAACCCACAATGGGTAGTTGGTAACATCCAACTTATCCTCAACAACCAACATACGAAATACATCACTACTTTCAGCCATGGCCAGTGACTAAAATACCTTGATGCATAAAATTGATTGTATCTCAAAAAGTTGAACAGAACTACCCTGATAGATTCTGCTAATCCTGTAGCAGACTTTGAGACCCTCATATTGGCGAACCGAAACTGGTATATACCTTCGGTAGAAAAAGACAAAATAGCTTGCACAAGCACTATGATAGTGCGTTCGGAGGCCAAAACGAGCTCAAATCGTGATTTCTGCACGATATAATGAAGTTGTTTTGATCTCGATAAAAAGAGAAAGCTCTCAAGGTAAAACCCTGAGCACTAGATCTCTTCATCACTTCAAGGAGGAATGATATAGAGGATAAACGCATTCACCATGGCAGATTCGAGTTCCCAATTAAAGGAATTAGAAAAGGGAAATTATCAACCATGAAGTTTGGACTAGGAAACTATCCCAAGGTAACGGCTTATGGGTCTTGGTTTGTGGCACAAAGACAAATTCATGTGTGGATGGGAACTCCATAGAGGGTCAAACGAGAGCTTTGACGTAGTGAAACAAAAGTGATAGATGATTTATCTTTCACAACACATGGGAAATAACATGATAGGACACATGGAAGACATGGAATCATCAATAAAAGTTTTGAATAAACTAAAGAAATTGTATGTGTAGATGAGGGACAAATTCGACTTCAGCAATAAATAGAGAAATTTAACCACGTTAGGTCGAGGAATTCAATACACTTCTCTCAGCAATTGGGGACACCAATGGTCACTAGAGAAATGTTCTCCGGAGGAATTCAACAAAAGGACATTGGGGACACCAATGGTCACTAGAGAAATGTTCTCCGGAGGAATTCAACAAAAGGACAAGATGCACAAGTTTTTTGTGTAGGTGAAGCGAGAGGCAAGTGAGGAAGAAATGATCAAGTCCTAGGAAGAGGAAAATAAAAATCGAGTTAAGGACATCAAACGGGTTGAAATCAAGGTTCGAGCTCAAGAGAAAGAGGAAACGGCCATGGAAGAGGATGTAGAGGTTTAGGAGAAGACCAACCAAATGAAGAATGATATATGTACGGCATCCAATTCCACTATGCATGGAGTAATCATAAGAAAGAAATTTACCAGGAGAATAATTCCTCACCATCCAAAACATTAAATGAAATATTACTTACAATTATGCATGGCACTAGCATGAAAGGAACCATAGACTCAACATCATACATAATAAATGGTTGTAGAAACCATATGAGTTGCAAAAGATAAATATTTTGCAATTTTTCCACTCCAAAGACATTAGGGCATGAAGAAATAGCACAAGCCTACACATATAGGAAGTGGGCCATTCAATGGTTCTCAAGGTGAATTATGTCTCAAAGATGTCATGCATGGATCTAGAACACCAAAATATTTTTATCTGGTAGACAAATGGTTGAAAAAGGATACCAAGTAGAATTCAATGGCAAACGTTGTTTTTGGAGTGACCAAATTAAGGAAACAAATTGATAGCACAAAGGAAGAAGATATTTATTTAGAATAAAGGTAAGAACACAAGATAATCATTTGAAAATGGAATAAAAAAGGAAATTTGTGGCATAAAAGGCGTGAAAAATAAAAGACAGATCAATCTTCGAAATATGAAAGACATGAAAAGTAAGCGTTTGGTAATTGTTCTTCCCAAGTTCCACTCCAAGAATTCCAGACATTTATTTGAAGCATGTAAACTTAGGAAGTCTACAAGGCTAGATTTCCTTAAAGGAAACCAAGTGAGCAACCATCCTCTCGGCATCATCCATAGAGATGTATGGGAACCAACAAAAAATTGTTCTTTTCTCTTATACAATAGTTCTCTTAATTTTTTCATTTTCACATTCAATTTTCAACCAAAAAACATGATGCAGACAAGATGTAGAGAGAAAATAAAACTTTTCATCCCTAAATTTTGCCTACATGCATTAAATGACCTAAATATTTATTCTAAATATTATCCCCACAATGTAATTCGAAAAGTTCAAAATGAATTATTTCACTACTGACAAGCCTATAATATCACACATAGTCTGTGTATGTGTAGAAAACAAATAGTCTCTCTTGTAGCATCCAGTATTCCATACGCCAACATCCAATTAAAGTGATTTGATAGAATTTAAGTCGCTTGCGAAATCTTTTTGTATCTCACCAAACTGCAAAGTGAAATGGAAAAGTATGCCAAGCAAGTGTTTAGACAGCTTTACGTGTGTTAGAGGAGGTTATCCTTTGAGGGCCTAGGACCTTCCATGCTTGTTGTGGGAGAATCTAGGTCTCGTATGATCAAACAATACTCCTTCCAAAAACACTGTTAAACTTAAACTTCGGATTAAGTTATCTGTTTAAAGTTTAATTCAAGTCTGGGTTCTTGGGATGGTTAGGGGTCTGTAAACAGAGGCCCTGTTTGTATTTTCCCAAATCTACAGATTTCATTTATCCACTCGCACACTTACACATATCAAGTGTTTTAAATGTGTTTACAGAATACGTCAATACTACCACACAGTTAACTATATAACTTCATACGTACCACCTAATCCATCAATCTCAATACTTCATTAAGACTTAATTTAATTATTAAGCTTAATCAACAGAATTGACAGAAGACACAGTTTTACACAGAATTTTGGCAACAACACTTCACTTCTGGCTCTCGCCCAGACAAACAGTCCGGTGACTACACCTTCTGGTTCACGTGACTCTTTCATTAATCTTTTTTCAAAGGTTACTACTTTGTGCTATGCCTTTACATCATGCGTGCGACTTTTCAGAATATATATTACAAAATTTATGAGTTCCTTTCTGGCAGCTTACAGTGGCATGCACAGTGGACTCGAACCCAAAATTGTAATTACACAGTTACGGTTCATCTTTGATGCGCTGAATATACATAATGCAAGCTAGTTTGAAGGTACGTGTAATCTTCTGCTTTAGGGAATCTAGCATATCTTTCAAAATTGCAGGTCTTTTAAGTTGTGCATCAGTCTTAACAGAATTGGCAGCTATGACCTAACTGATAAGTAACTCCGTCTGCGACTGCAAAAAGGATTCCTATAGATAAAATTTGTTGGCCAGAGTAGCATCTCATCGAAGCTTTATTTTGGCTATGTCTACATCAATGCATGAGAGCCTGTCTGCTTGAACTCCTAACTATTTTTCTCTTCTATCGAGCTCCTGAACTTGAAATTGCATGGTTTTGTAAAAGTCTTCTCTCTCCTTTTTAATAGCTTCCATCTCCTTTTTTAAGTTAATCTGCAGGCCAATCGCTTCTTCCAAAGCAGGACTCTTCTGGAAAAGCTCTTTAGACACCTTTAATTCTTCAATGTTTTGCATAGCAAGATATGCCATTTCCTTTCCTTTGTGCTCCACCAAAGTAAGATTTGTGTGTGTATCCTCCAGCAGATTCGTAATGCAACCCTGGCATCTTCCTTATCTCTCACCATTTGTTCCAATTGAGAAATCTCTTCATCACGAGCAGCAAGCAGAACATCCTTCTCATTCAATTGGGCTTGGAAAAGACGAATCTGCTCTTCGCAAGAACTGGTCTCAGCTTTCGCAGCGAGGACTTCTTCCTGAAGGGGTGCAATATCAGCTTTCAGGATATCGAATTTACGCTGAAGCTCCTGTTGAAGAGATTGTTGGGCCATGTTCATCTGAAGAGGCAACTTTTGAGAGAATTGAATGAGTAATTGGCCCATGGATGCCAACTCAGTGAACATTACTGCTTGGGGAAGAGAAGGAGGAGGCTGTGATGATGAGGCAGAGAGCAGGTGAGGTGATGATGGTGGAGAGTAGTCGGGAGAGGAGATGAGATGGGTCAATGCCTCACGAATGGTATTTGAAGGCGCAGCGGGAGAAACTTCAACAACATCGGGAATGTTCATTGGAGGAGGTAGAGGGATAAGAGAAGTCGGAACTAAAACTATTCCGGTCTCATTTTGGGGTACCCACAGGGCGACTTCCGTAACTGCTTCTTCATTACCGGTCGATTAATTGACTACATCTGCTTGGGCATCTGCATTTGGTGAAGAAGGAGATTGACATTCACTAAAAAAGGTAGCTTCTGTTGTCTCCTTCACAGCCTCAGCATCCGGTTGATGAGATTCCTCCTACTGTGAGAGTTCTACTATGTCTTCCATAATAACATCTTTTTTCAGCTGCTTACTAGGAGACGATGGGACAGATTCTACCTGTAAGGAAGTGGTGGTGTCATGAAAGAGTTCAGCTTCTTGAACTACGGTGGAACCCTGCACCTGGCTTTGCAATGGGCTAATTCGTCTTCGTTTCCGCTGGAAGAAACAGAGCAGGTCTTCATCATTGTCCTCCTCTAGCATCTGTGTAGATTCCTCGTGTAACAGCACGGTATCCGTTAGAGGTGGTTGCGCGCCTTGTATCACTGAAAGGAGAAGGGTGAGGAGGTGGGGTAATCGGGTACGAGGAATTTCATGCTTGGCGAGTTGTTTGATAATTGCTAAGCATTCACGGTGAATGTGCCGGAAGAAAAACGATGTGAAATTGAACCCCTCTCGTGAGGCAGTATCAATCATGGAATAGAATGGACAAGAGATACCATACGAGCATTTTTGCAAGTTTAAGGCAGCGACAAGAAATTGCAGCACGGTGTGCTCTCATTCGGGACGACAAAGTATGGCAAACTCATTAGATGAGTGCCGGGGAAATAATTCCTTCATGGTCACTAGGGGAAGGAGCAGTCCATCGACCAAACCTTCCTGAGGGAGCAGAATCCCTCAGCAACCGTGTTTAGTGTAACTACTACATGGGGGTTTACGCACGTTAAGGGCCAGCACTGCTCTTTAGTAGGCATGGCAGTTATGGCAGAGATAATCTACACATGAAAGGGATGACACTCCACTGAATGTAAAGGCAATTCACGGAAGGCCAAGAGCCCTCGAGTACGCAGGTACTCACTCACATCTACAGTGAGACCCGCACGGAAGATTACAATGTTTGCAAGAGCTTCCATGGCTCACTCAGAAACAAACGAAAACACAGAGCACACAAGGGACAAACACAGAAAGACACAATAGCGACTAACAGCGAGAAGATCAAGATTAAGTAGAAACACTAGAAAAATCTGGTGGCAAGAACCCTAATCATAATGCAGTATTGGAAATATATCGACATAATGGCGACATGCATGTATTAATAGATGCAACGACACAGAGGCATCTATTAATCATGGTTAGATAAGAAAACAGAGGGATTACGGTCAGTTGGTCAACCGAAACACGGAGATCAGAACAAAAAGGCGATGGAAAAGAGTGGGAAGCGTTAAAGAGTAAAAATACCGAAGACACCTCATGAGTTGGTAGACGATAGATAGTAGGGTCGAAGCTTCGAACCATTAATCATTTTAGGGAAAAGGTGACCAATTAAGGTGGATAACCGAAAAGTTGTATATCCCACTTGTTCAGCAATCCAGTAGGGACCGAACCAGCATAGTTTAAATTTTCCCGCAGATCTATTAGACTTAGCATTGTAGAAGAGGACTAATTGGTTTACCATAAACAGGAGGGTTTTAAGGAAACGATCATGCGTTTTTGCCTGTCTCAATTGCACGTCTTGCATCACTAGGAAACTCTCCAGACATTGTTCATCCAAGGACCATAAAGCCTCCAATCGAAAGAGAAAAGATTCTTCCCGTAATAGCTTCCGTTCTAGAGCCACACGCAGACTGGGAACCACTAGCTCCATGGGAGCAATCACTTCTAGTCCATACGCCAACTTAAAAAGGATTTGTTCCGGTCCTCACTGTGTATGTGGTACGATAAGCCCATAGTACAGCAGGTAGAAATTGGTCCCATCTCTCTGGGCTGTACAACATCAATTTCTTCAAGATGTTTAAGAGAGATTTGTTGGTACTTTCAGCAAGTCCATTTGCTCGTGGGTAATAGGGAGAACTGAATTTATGCACAATCTGGAATATTTTTGTAAGCACTTGCATTAATATGTTTGCAAAGTGCATATCTTGATGAGTTACTATCTCCAAGGGTAACCCGTAACGCGGAAAGATATCCTTCATTAAGCATTTAACAACTGAAGCCGTTGTAGCTGATCGGAGAGCCCATGCTTCCGCCCATCTAGTTACGTAATATGTGCATGTCAGAATATATCTGTTATTGGTGATTGTTGCCGAAGGCGTAATAGGTCCTATGAAATCCAAACCCCATTTCTGAAAGAGTTCAAGAGGCACAACCGGTTGGAGAGGCAAGTAGTGTCACTGTAAAGGCTGACTGAAATGCTGACACATCACACTATTGCCTTGTTTTGAAATAACATGTCCGAGCAACTTGCCATAGGAAACATAGAATACTGATTTATTTGGGTTCAGGCACAAGCAAAATTCCCGACACTTTGAAAAGCAACACCATAAATGGTACAAGTGTGCCGATGTATCACCGGATAACGCAAAATCATCTGGATACACTCTCATAAATGTGGTGAGATAAGGGGAAAAAATTTCCTGCATGCACCATTGGAACGTACTGGGAGCATTGCGCAGTCCAAAACACGTTATGGTACATGCATAGACACCCCAGTTTGTAATAAATCCAGTCTTGGGTATATCCCACTCCGCCATTCGGACTTGATTGTGACCACTGTATCCATCTAGAAAGGAATACATCTCCCTCCCGGCCACATCGTCTAACATGGTATCCAAGAACGACAATGGAAATGGATCAAGTACGGTTGCGGCATTGAGCTTTCGGTAGTCCACGCATATCCACAACTGCTTGTTTTTCTTCAAAACTATAACAATGGGAGAGATCCATTCTGCATGCTCAATAGGCACAAAAAATCCCCCCTTCAACAATCGATCAAGTTCGGCTTTAACTTCTACCGCATAGTTAGGATTCATCGTGTAACTAAGTTGTTTGATGGGTCTCGCATCCGGTTTCAGCGCCACTCTATGTTGATAATCCGCGGGTCCAACCCCTTCATGTCCCTGTAATCCCATGCAAACACATCCGCGAACTCTCGTAGCAGCTGCAACAAGTGCTCTTGGAAAGTCTCGGATAGGCTGTCCTTTATTTTTACGGGTCGTGGGTTGGTTTGGTCACCTAAATTGCAGGTGATCAGTTGATCTTTAGGTACATAGAACTGACGGGGCCTTTCCAAATCGTATTGGGACTGGAGTAATTGTTGGAGCATCGACTCATCCAAGGTCTGTTCTGTACTCGACTCGTGCTCACCTATCAGAGGTACCACCGTGCAAGTTGCCGGACTCCAGTTATCAGCCACCGTTTGTAAATCTACAATGCCAAGTGCCATTAGATCCTTGTTGGCCTTAAGGAAAGTCTCCTCTTCATCATCGGAGAGACCATCCAACATGTGTACAAGCTCCGCTAAATATGGTCCTGCATGTAAGTCATAAGGTTTCATGTCGTCCAACAGGACAACATATTTCCGGCTTATTTTTAAAGACTAATTCATGTGCTGACGAGTCTTGCACTACCTTAGCTTGTTTTAGCCAAGGACGTCCAAAGAGCAGATTGTAATCCAAGCTCGATTCGGGTAAATCCATCACATCAAAGGTCATTTTGAAAGAAGAACCTTTTAGAGTGATCGGAATATCTCGCACCAAGCCCACCGGATCGACTCAAGATTGATCAGCCATGCGTACAAAGAATTGAACATGTTCAATTTGCATCCACCCCACCCATTTACAATATGCTGTTTTTGCAATGTTGACACCAGATCCGCCATCAATTAAGACTTGTGTGATTTTTTGGTTTCTGTACCATACCGTAATCAGTGGCACCGTATGATCCATCATTGGGTCCAGTTTGGTTGGATTGTGGCTATTGCGGGAGCACTCGAGGGTCTTGGACTAACCTCCTACTCGAACTATTGATGCACTCTTGAGACCAAAGCCAATAATTGACACAAGGACAAGGTAATTGATGCCTTGGATAGCACATCCCACACCGAATCAATTTTGTCTGTTTTCGGTACGGTCTTCGGTATGGACTCTGATACTGTATGAGTCAGATTTCGCCCTTCTGGTACTTCCGATCGTATACTATGCTGCGTCACCAGAATTGGCTCAGGAAATATGGATTGTTCCCAAGAGCCCACTTGTTTGCCTTTGTGAATGCCTTCTGTTGTTCACGAATTCCTGGTTCAAAAATCTCCGTAGCTGGATGTAATTGCTTGCCCAAACGTGTTTGCACCACTGCTACTTGCGTATCCACGGCAGAGATGTACACCATATTGGCCATCGGATGTTGTCGTTATTTTTTCTTTTTGTCATACTCAATTGCATCTTTGCAAAACCTGCAGATATGCCGGATTTCACCACAAAAATGACATTGACGAGGGGGAGGAGATGCACCTTCTCCTGATGGACCTACATTCCATCGAGCTTGTCCAAAATTATTTGATCGTCCACCTCGATAATTCCTGTATCCTTGGTAGGGGGTATTCCGCATCTGTGGTGGTAAATAATGGCTAGCCAGTTGCCCTTGTTCTTGAATGATGGCATTAGCATCTGCTCTATTCTGTACCTTGGCATTATACGGGAAAGTCTCCGTAGTGTGGTTTGTTGTCTGGCAAATTGCACAATACATTTGGTTCAACGTGCATGTTGAACTGCTGTGTCTTGGATTTTTTGCATTTGGTATAGTAAATTTGTTTCAAAGGATCCTCATTGGATTGTCAGGATGCTTTCAGCCACTCTAGGTATTCGGTGAATCTGCCCACTTTGTTTTCTAATTGTAACGCCATAGCCATTACAGCATCCAAATTCATTACACCCATGCACCGTATGATCATAATTCACTTCAATTGGGGCTTTAATCCATTGATGAGCCACCGTGTGATAATGTCATCTGGTAAATTAGCATGCATGGGTGGCAACTGTCGTAAATGAGTCCGAAATGGCGTGGCATAATCCTATACATTTTGGTGTGGTTTCTGCCTATTATTCTGTAAGTAGTCAAAAATTTTGGTTGGGTTTTTCTTTAATCGAAATTGTTGCAGAAATGCATCCTTCACATCATCGTACTGTCGGAAGTGGTTCAAATCATATTCGGTTAGCCATCATGCAGCTTCATTAACCAGGGTTGACTGGAACACAATAACTTTATACGCAGGGTCTGCTGCGTAATTCAGAACTTCATAATTAATCTCAAAGATCCGCACATGGGCATCAGGATCATCCCTCAAAAAACCTCCAGATTGGGTGTATGTGACCCCCGCTAGTACCAAGCGCGGTGGGATAACCTGTTGTTGCTGATGTTGTGGTTGCGATTGTGGCGATGTTTGTTGTTGTTGTTGTGAGCTACTCATGGTGCTGTTGTTGTTGGCATTGTTGTTACCTGAAATTTGGGGAGGTATCTCTCGATCCTCCTGGACTGTATGGTCAACCTGCTCACTTTCTGCTCCTAAAATGTCGTTGAACCGATTGCTTAACTCCAAATCTATCAGCCCTTCCTCAATTTTAGTGTTGAAGTTAGCTAAATGTGCACGGAAAAATGGTGAACGCAATAAGTCTCCAGCAAATAGCACTGCAGTTTCACAGAAAAGCTTCGAATTGCCACCAGGTAATATCGAACTCTCTCCGAAACTCACCGAATTCTCAACGAACCAGACTGCACTATCACCGGAAACGTTCTCACCGGATAACGCAAACTTGGCACCAAAAGTGATCGAGTTTTGACCAGATAATGCGGAACTGTCTTCGCAATACACCTCTATATAACCAAAAATCACCGTACTTTCTTCAGAAGGGACCGGACCTGCACCGGAATGCACCGGATTCTCACCGTGTGCTATCGAATTACCACCAGAATTACCGCTGGTTGGTTGTACAGAACCTTCTGAAACTCGACTTGATTGTCCTACACTTCTAACACTAGGGGGTATTCCTAATAAGTTCGGAACTACCCACGGATATTGATCTCTGCGGTATTTGGGGTATGATTCATCGGAACGTGTTATCGGCATATAACAAAAAATTCTTCGTCAATCTTTAATCTTTTTTGCAAACGACTACTCCTTTTCCCACAGACCGCGCCACTGCTAAACTTAAACTTCGGATTAAGTTATCTGTTTAAAGTTTAATTCAAGTCTGGGTTCTTGGGATGGTTAGGGGTCTGTAAACAGAGGCCCTATTTGTATTTTCCCAAATCTACAGATTCCGTGTATCCACTCGCAGACTTACACACATCAACTATTTTAAATGTGTTTATAGAATACGTCAATACTACCGCACACTTAACTATATAACTTCTTACGTATCACGTAATCCGTCTATCTCAATACTTCATTAAGACTTAATTTAATTATTAAGATTAATCAACAGAATTGATAGAAGACATAGTTCTACACAAAATTTTGGCAACAGCGCTTCACTTCGGCTCTCGCCCAAACAAATAGTCCGGCGACTACACCTTCTGCTTCACGCGACTCTTTCATTAATCTTTTTTCAAAGGTTACAACTCTGCGGTATTCCTTTAAATCATGCGTGCGACTTCTCAGAATATATATTACAAAATTTATGAGTTCCTTTTCGAGGGCTTACAACACATAATTCATGTTTTTCTTAGATCTTCCTATTTCTATCATATTTTTTCTTTTGGAACATTTTTTTTTTAAATTGCACTTGTATAAGAAAATTTCGTTCTAGTTTCCTGATTCCTCAGAAAACAATTGATTTTGTTTCAAAAAAGTTGTACTTATCGACTTCATCTTAAATTCTGCATACATTTATGTATTATCTCTATTGTCATACCATTAAAATTTCTACATTTTATAGAAACCTCAAGTTTTCCTTCAGGAAATAGACCCACACTTTCCTATTAAGTTCATTAATGAATGTGGTATAGAATATGTGATCAACCACTTAAGTGTTCTATGAAAGAAAATATCATTGACATGTTTTTCATGTGAATGAATTGACATGATTCACATAGTCTCTACGTTTCTTTTAGAGTTTTAGTCTCCAAAATCTTGTAACAAGCTCTTTGGATAGTATCATATTTAGTTTTTATAGATTTCTATATTTTACCCTTTGTTATGAAATCCCTATCATTTCAAAACTACCTACACCTTATGCAAACAAGTTCTAGGTGAAAATCATTACAATTATATTTGCCTTCGCAACAAGTCTTCCATATGTTATTGCACATATAGATCATGAAACGTAAGCTTGATATATAGTTCTTGAACAATCATTTATCCAATAAAAACAAGATTTCTAGTGATCTCGTGAGACCAAGTGATATCCAATCATTTATCCCACATTCCATATACCAAGTGATATTTCCTATACATTAGGGAAAAATGAACCCTCCATGGGCCTTTTGGATTAAGGAGTGATTAGTCATGGGCCAATGAAAGAGGATGGTGGACATAGTCTACAGCGTATAAATTAATAGGGTGAAGGGGGAGGAGGGGACAAGATTTCCCTATGTTCAGGTTTCACCTCTAGAGAGAGAAAGGAATATGGTAACTTGCATGGGCCCAAAAATTTAAAAATTTAGAAAGTTCTAACTCATCATAACACCATTCAATGGTTCCCCAACCATTTTTTAAGATCAAAAGTGATATTTTGGACTCTTAAATCAAAATCCATGCATGAACTAACTTGAAAAAAGTGCCTTTTTTGAAGAATAACTCAAAATACAACTTTCACCCTCCAAAACCTCACACTTTCATACCAAGGTCCCAAAAAGTCATCTCTTTCCACTACTTTCTCTCTCTAGCACACCATTGATGCTCCTATGTGTGCATTTCTTTCTCTATGCATCTCCCTCTTTGAATTTCTACTATCACTTTCATAGGTTGAACTTCAATGGAGAAACCTAAATCTTATAGGAATCCAAAAGATGAGGTTATCGCATTAAAATGTCACAATATCAAGGATGTAGAAAGAAATTGGTTAGGATATGAGTTATGCAAAGGTGCATGGGCATACATGCAACCCTTTATTGTTGGCCCTCATCATGTAAGAGATCATGGAAACTTGGATCTTCATTGGAAAGGGAAATGTTTGGGCTTCAAAAAGCTAAAAAATGAATAAACTATTGCCATTGTACAATATTTTTTTACAATGTCAAGCATGACATTGGAAAACTCAAACAAAATGAGACATCATATCAATTGTAACTATTTCAAATTGATTTATGTTCTAATTTTGTAATATACCTGTTGGCGTTAGACGTCTTTAGAAGAACGCGAACAACACAAGGAAGAAGAAGAAGCTTGGAGCTCAACACACAATACTGAATGTATTACCACTAGAATGTACAAAGATAAGTAGACCATTAGGGCAATAGGTGTATATACAAGCCGCGGGATAAAACCTCCTAAAGAGGGAAAAAAGTGCCCTGGCGGTCCTAGTATGTTCACACACATCACTACCTAAATATATCAACAAATCCCCTCTCGGAGTGATGCGGTGAACAAGGAGCTGGCACTCATGTATAAGGAAGTGCCAAGCTATGTGGAATCAATCCACAAAATGAAGTAAGCCCAAAGCTTTGCGGAAAGCTTCAAACTTCTCCCTTGGTAGAGCCTTCACGAAAAGGTCTGCAATGTTCTCCTACGTGGGCACATATGCCAAGCTCATCTCCCCAGCAGAGAACCTCTCCTTAACATAATGATAATGCACCTCAATGTGCTTAGTGTGAGCATGGAACACAAGGTTCCCCACAACTGCCAATGCGCTCTGACTGTTAGTGAAGATGGTGGTGGCAGAAGACTGACCAACACCCAAATCAGCCATAATGTGTCTGAGCCACACACACTCAACACTCGCTATGAAAGTTTCCCTATACTCAACCTCACAAATAGAAGTGGCCACAATAGGCTGCTTCTTGCTCAACCAAGATATGCATGAGCTACCAAGCATGAAGCAAAAGCCACTAGTGGACATACGAGTTTCATGGAAAACAGCCCAATCACAGTTAGAAAAAGCCTGCAAATCTGGCATTAGTGATCCCCCCCTTAGGATAAAACAACCCAAGTAACGGAGTACCACTCAAGTAGCAAAAGATGCGCTTAACCACCTGCCAAAGCTTGACTCCTAGGCAATGCATAAACCTGCTTATCTGTGAGACACCGAACTGAATATCTGGCCGAGTAATGCATAAGTAAATCAAGCATCCAACAACCTGGTGATAGAGAACAACATCAAATGCATCTTGAGCATCATGAAGACTCAGTCGTGAACCTGTCTCCATAGGAGTGGGAATAGGTTTATAGTCTTCAAGGCCAAAATGCTGCAATAATATGTCAATATATTTCATTTGACACAAAGCCATTCCACCATCAACATGCATAAACTAAATGCCCAAATAATAATGCCTTCTTTAACCTGCACACGTGATTTTCATGCCCTTTCTACACAAAGCCATGGGGCTAAAAAACATACACTTCTTCATGCAAGTCACCATCCAAAAATGCAATTTTAATGTCCAACTTACATATATTCCAACCATGATGGGCTACATGTGCATAGATGCTATGAACAGTAGTCATTTGGCAAGTAGTTGCAAAGGTCTCATCAAAATCCATGCCTCTTTCCTGCGCATAACCCTTTGCAACAAGCCTAGCATTATACCTATCAATTGTTCCATCAGGTTTATGCTTCAGCTTGTATACCCACTTTTTGCCAATGACCTTCTTGCCAGGAGCCAAGTCACATAAAGACCAAGTACCATTCTTCAGTATAGAATCATATTCAGATTGCATTGCACCCATCCAATGTTGAGAATTTTATGCTTCATCAAACTTCACACACATCACTACCTAAATATATCAACAATACCTTATTAAGATGTGCATTTTTTTTGTTGTAGACATATTTCCTTCTACCTTGGTGGAGGAGCAACAACTTCATAGACTTACATGTACTTTCCAAGCATTGCATGTAGATGTTGGATCACTAGTTTTTCCACAAGCCCGTTGTGCTCAGCTTTTACATGAGAGAGGTTTCTTTTACACACATACATATGTTGTACCCTCTTTATCAAATGATTTTGGCAGGTTAGAGATGATTAAGGTAGATTCTCTATTCAACCTCGAGTGGCAACAACCTTATATATAGACCTTGACATCTTTGAAGCATACGATGGTGATGGACGTAACTCTTTGAAATTCATAAGACTTTCTAGATCTGTAGGATTACATTGGTGTGTTCTTGTTCATTGTTGTGTACATCTATTTCAAATATTGACAATTTTATACATTTTAACAATGTTCATGTCAAAATATATCACATATGAGCAGGTGGAGGGTTTACTAGGTGAAAATTGGGGACTTTTAGAAGGATGCACCAAAGGGGATAGATACCTTTGTGAAATTGGTGCAATATGATTTTGGTATTTGAAACACTGTACTTCATTGTACATTAGATTCTATTATGATCGTTGGATGTAAAAACTTGGTGAATGGATACCATTACTAAGATATGAGGGTTTTTTAATTCCATTTGAAATAAAGATAAATCTACCCAACAACAAAATTGAAGTTATTTTAGTGAATCATCATTGGATCCTTGCCAACGTGAGAGAACATCTAGTAAAAATGGGATTTAAGGATCTCGACCAATCAAAGTATCGAATACAAGGGCATAAGGTAAACAATTTCTTGTAGTTTTTATTTTGTTTATACAAATTATTATATTCACATATGATATTTTTTAGTTTTATTATTTATCTATAGATTGGTAAGAGGTTGGAGGATAAAATTAAAGTCCTTCCTAAATGGAGTGTAGATGGAACTCAACTTTCATTGTCATAGCTTAAGAGCTATTTAAGTACTGGAGTGCACACATAACCTATTTTCCATTCATAATCCTTCCTCTACAACAATGTAGTGCACATGTAAAAAATGAAAGATGTAGAACTTTTTTATCTCAATATGATGTACAAATTGTCAAATCTTTGATTTTTTCCATGGCAGTACATATTACAATTTCAAAACTCAAGAATTTCGATTTTTCTACTGTGTAGATGTGGTATTATTCTGCATGATTGTTATATTTGTAGGTATTATTTTTACCTTTAAATGGGTCCCACTCACTTGGAAATATTGATGAGCCTCAACTAGAGTCATAAACTTAGCCAAAGAAAGTGGCATAGTCCATCGAGAGGTCCATGGTGGTGTGGAGGACAAATTGTGTGAGAAATCAAGCATGGAAGGGCACCCACCATCGAATCTCAAACCCTCTGAGCCTACATTACCAGAGGTGGAAATTGAATATCTCTCCATCATCATTGTGGATGGAAAGGATTTTGTTTTCCTACATGATATTGACAAGGCATTTGGATTCTATTTCGATGAATGCCTAAGTCGTTTCTCCACAATGTGAGATGTTCCACTTGATAATACATCTAATCTACTTGAAAAGAGAGCTATCCCTCTGTGTGATTTTGTGGCTAAGTCTTTTCTCCACAATGTGAGATGTTCCACTTGATGATACATCTAATCTACTTGAAAAGAAAGCTATTCCTCTATGTGATTTTGTGGCAGACACCATAGAGATGGTGTATGAAGATATTTTGAAAGATTATAACAATTTTACTACGGAAGAAGAGTTTAGTGTAACTTAAGAGAGAAAGATTGAATTATAATTTTCTTGTTTAATAGGAAGCCATTGAAATGGACAATTTTGCGAAAAGATCTGGTGGGGATCGATCTTCTCCTGGAAGTGGCTCATCCTTGAAAACTACATTGGAAGTTGCCAAAGGATGATTTTGCAATCGTTCGTAAAGATCATAGTCCTAATGGGCACTTCATGACCTGGTGCTTGAAGGCCTTGAGCAAAGTTTTAACTTTGTGTACAAGTACCAAAGGCACTAATTGTGTCATTCTCGTTAGAAGATCTTTCATTATAACTACTCTTGGAGTTAACTCTATAGGAAAGGTACTAGGACAAATAGGTATTGCCCATGGGCCTTGGAATGCAAGACCCCAATGTAATTTCTAAATCTCTATTAACTTATGACTTGCCACAATCTCTCCAAAGGAGAAAGAAAATTATTGAGAAATTGAAGGCAACTAAGAACTGATGTAACATTTTGGATAAACAAAATTTGTCTTTTGATATGTTGTGTTATCCATTGTAAGTTAAGAAATCTAATCCACACTTTCTATGAAATCAAAAGCTTTTTTACCTCCATCTATATGCATGTAATGGCCTATGTGTGCTAAGATAGTCTTCAAAATGCCAAAAAATCCGTAGGCACAAAAACAAGGGATTCAGGCCCACAAAAATTTTGTAGGCCTGAATCTCGTATTTTTGTGGGTAGGAATATTTTGGCATTTTGAAGTGTATTTGGAGGCTATATAAGGTAAGTACATTCATTAGGTGTCAAAATATAAGGATTATGAGGCCAGCAAGTACCCTACTCAATAAAAACCTAGGCAATCACATGGAAACTCTACTAACTACTGTGCTCAACATTAGCTTATTCATTAAAATACATGAGTAGCCATCTATAGGCTTATTTATGCAAAAAAAATAAAAAAACCCAAACATAGAAACACAAGATTCAAGCCTCCAAAAACTTTGTGGGCCTGAATCTTGTTTTTTTGTGGCTAGGGCTTGTCTGGCATTTTCAGGAGTATTTGGAGGCTATCTAAGGTAAGTACATTCATTAGGAGTCAAAATGTAGGGGTTATGAGGCTACCAAGTACCGAATGAAGACCTAGGGAGTCCATTTGGAACCTCTACTAACTATTGTGCTCAATCAAACCCTAGCTTATTTATCAAAATACATGAGTACCCATCCATATGCTTATTAATGAAAAAAAATCCAGCCAAAAAATCATGGGATTCGAGCCTGAAAACATTTTATAGGCGTGAATCCCGCATTTATGTGCCTCGCCATTTTTTGCCATTTTGAAGTGTATATGAGGACTACATAAGGTAAATACATTCATATGGAGTCAAGAACAAGAGATAATGAGGCCAACAAGTACCCATTGAAAGCCTAGCTAGTCCAAATTAAAATGATGAAGTCTAAACTAATGGTCCTTGAAAACTTATGATAGAGAGTTAGAGAAAGAGAGATAGAGAGAAACAAATCAACAATATAGGTTAAGGCAAAACATTCCATTCATTATTGAAGTAGATTGCAAAATATGCTTCACAAAAATTACAAGATATAGAGGTCATGGGTTATTTCCTCTTATTCTTCTTACTACCTCAATATCTATGGGTTGTATGGTTACTCTCTTGGCATAGATAGCACATAGGTTAGAACCTTCAAGCATGGAGATGAGGTAGTTCTCTATTGCCTCTTGAAGTGCCTCAAGTGATATCCCTTGTATTCCTAGACCTAAACAATAGCTTTGAAGTCCTTCCTTTACCACTCTTGCTTGCTCTTCATGTTATGAGAAGTTCAAGTGATTTCGGATAGTGTCGTATCTTTGCAAATGCTCTATAGTGTCTCTGTCGACTTTGTGGATATCTATGGATTAGCACAAGATGTAGTACTCAAGGAACTCTATGATCTCCTTGACCACATCATAGTTGACTTGAGTTCTATTGTCTAGATCAAGGACTCTAGAAACAAGGTCATACAAGTGTGTTTGACCTTTGTAGTGAGTTGATTCGAAGAACTCATTGAAGAGTTCTCGAGGATGTTTGGACAAGGGGTTAGTAGAGGTTGAGGCAACCATTGTGCATAAGGGTATTGTGATTGCTATGGGGTGCATGCTCTAGGAGTGCTTCTAGCTCTTCTTGGTTACAAAATTAAGAAATGAGAGAAAATATGCTTTTATACTAGTTTCAATATTTTCAAGTGAGTTGGAAAAATTTAAAGGTAAAAATAATTCCTACCAATATAAAAATCAAGAAAAAAACTCTAAAAAAATAGAAATTGGCTCATGAAAAATATTAAAATAATAATTTAACATAATAAGACATACCACATACTAGCATGGAAAAAAATCAAAGATTTGAGAGTCTAAACATCATACTGAGATAAAAAAGTTTTACAACTTTCATTTTTTGCATGTGCATCACATTGTGGCAAAGGAAGGACCATGAACCAATAGTGAAGTTTGAGAAAGAAAATTAGCAATCATGGAAATTTGGAATTAGCAACTAGCTCATTAGAAACGGATTATGAGGATGATTGTGTAACATAGACCAATGATTTCTGTATATTATCCAAGATAAGCATTAGGTCAATCACGTAACAAAGGGATAGGAGATTCACCTTCATCCTATCCCAACACATACCCAATAGCATATTAGGACATATAAAAAATATGGAAACCTCCAACAAGATGTGAGAGAGCTTAGAAAGATTAAACTCTTCATTTATTAAGGGGAAAGGATTCAGCTCAATAATGAACTAAATAATCTTAGGAAAGAACCAAGTACTAATATGATTAAATTCATTTTAAAGGTTAGGGAACTTGTAGATGGCTTAGGATCAATTGTCATCTCAATTGAGGATCATGGTCTTCTTGCTCACACTCTCAAGGGTCTAAGGGAAGATGAAAGGTGGGGTGCATTTACCATATCAGTGTATATGATGGATCAATTATGAGAATTCTATTAATTAGTCACATTGATGGTGAGTAAGGTCAACCAAGGACATTAACAATCAAAGGCCGATCGAACCCAAAAATTCTATGCAAGAATAGGCAAAGACACAAGAGGTGAAACAAAATCCTAAAGAAAAGAAAGAGGAAGGTCAAGTTGGCACTAAGAAACCAATGAGGATCCCATCTAGACTATGGATCATGAGGAAGATAAAGGAGCAAATGAAGAGGAAGATCACAAGGAGAACAAACATCCAATGAAGAATTTTAGAATTTTGGAAAACCACCGCGTTATGCAAGAGATTTCTTGTACAAATAATGAGGAAAGAGAGAATAAAAAAAGATTTGAGGAAATTGTGGTTCTAATATACCAAATCAAAAAACTACAAGCTTGTTGATGATGCATGGTTCAAATGAAACAGTCAATTCAGATTATACTTGCTACATGGACAATAATTGTAGCAACCCTATGAATTGTAATAGGGACATGCGAAGACATGGGATGATACTAAGCACAATATAACACATTTAGGAGATGTCACATTAATAGATCTTACACTCAAAAGTGTTTATAAAAAAATCTCCTAGTGCCAACTAGCACAGAAAGAACTTGGTCTTAGTAGGTCAAATGGTTGAAAGAGGTTAAATGGAAACGTTCAATGATCAAGAATGTTCTATTGAAGGTCCAAAGCAAGACTACAATTCATATCAAGATGAAAGAAGAAAGGATATTGCAGAGATTGGTTCCTCACACAAAAGAACAGGCCATGAACTTAGCAAGGATGAAGGATATCCGAAAGAAAGGGTTAGTGTGTTTCTGCCAGAATTTACATCTCCAAATATGCAAATTTTTGACATGCGTTTAACAAGGCAAAGAAAATAGATTGATGTTTAACAACGAAGAAAATATGAGAAAAGGCATACATGTATGGGGATGTACAAGGGGCCATCCACTTTCAAGAGGTTTGGAAACCAATGGAAAAGGAGATACAAAAATAGATAATATACCCTTACATAATATGGAGGGGGAAAATAGTCTTGAAGTGATTTGGCTTTTTTTTTTTTAATTTCTACATCTGAATGCAATCAAAGTTAGTTTACTGTTTAACCCATTTTGTTGGGTTGTTTAACTGTACGTAAACTAACTTTGATTGCATTCAGATGTAGAAATTAAGAAAAAAAAAAGCAGATATTCAAGACTATTTTCCCCCTCCATCTTATATAAGGGTCTTGATCTATTTTTGTATCTCCTTTTCCATTGGTTTCTAAACCTCGTGAACGTGGATGGTCCCTTGTCCCTCATCTACACATACAATTTCATTAATTTCTTCAAAACATTCAGTGATGATTCCATGTCTTCTTTGTGTCCTACCATGCTATTTCCCATGTGTTGTGAAAGATAAATCATCTATCACTTTTGTTTCACTGCTTCAAAGCTCTCGTTTGACCCTCTATGGAGTTCCCATCCACAAATAAATTTGTCTTTGTGCCACAAAGCAAGACTTATAAGCCGTTACCTTGGGATAGTTTCTTAGTCCAAAATTAATGGTTGATAATTTCCCTTTTCTAATTCTTTTAATTGGGAACTCTAATCTGCCATGGTGAATGCTTTTATCCTCTCTATCATTCCTCCCTGAAGCGATGAAGAGATCTAATGTTCAGGGGTTTTACCTTGAGAGCTTTCCCTTTTTAGTATGTGAATATAGATTTGGCATTGCATTTATTGCTGCTCTTTTCCAGTGGTGTTTTCACTTATTATCTTAAGAGCGACTTGGCTTCATCAAGTATGTCAAAGTACTTCCTTTGAATGTGTATGAAGTCTTGCAAGCCTTCAAAGATCTTTTATACCACGGGTGGGTTGATAAACAATCTCCAATGAAGCCATGGAAGGTCCTCATCTTTCTACAATAACTATATCCTAAGGCTAGCCTCTTGTGCTATATATCTATTCCTGCTCTCTACTACCTCATTTCGTTGGTGTGTCTACCTAGAAATAAACTAACGTTTTGATGCCATGCTCATGTCGAGATTCAAAAAACGGATTTGGAAAATGTTCTCTAATTTCTTTTGATGTGAGGGTATTTCTATACTTCCCTCTCTCCTTTCAAATTAATATTTTTAACCTCTTGAAGTGTTGAAATACCTATGAATTTTCCTTCACGCAATATATTAAAAAAATCTTGAATGGTCATCTATAAACGTAAAATTATATATACTACGTCCAATGTATATGTCCCTTGTATGTCCCAATATAGCTCTCCCCATGTGATTCAGCATATCATTGCTCACATTTGCTCCCTTGTTGAAAGACAATCTACTTTGTTTCACTCAGGTAGAACACGTACCAAACCTTTTTTGTGCATTTCGTATTTGTAAGTTCGTGTAGAGAATTCCTTTGTGCCTCACCCAAATCTCTACAACCTGCTTATTTCCAATTGAAAAATAGACAATGGGGGTTGATGCATATACCTTCATGTTGAAGAGTCTCCTTTGATTATCGCCTCTTTTTATGAGCTTATTTTTTGTGCATAGAGGGAACCTAATTGCTTGTTTTATGCATTAGGATTTTACATTAGATTTGAGGCAGAAGCGTTTACATAGGTTTATATCCATTGAATGAGTTCTAAGGTTAATAGAAGAAATTACCTAATTCAAAAGTAAAGAGGATTTCTGGAACGAATCACGTGGTCATATTGAGAGCCTAATGGCACGATATTTGAATTCAAATTCAACTTAGATCCTAAAATTATGGATCAAGTTTAGGTAGATTCAACCAACATTCAAGACAAACAAGTGTATTTATACACGATCCTTTAGGTGTGAGGATGTAAGGTGATCATCACAATCATTTGAATGGTTCAAGTATGTAGAGGAGGTACTGGGGTGCCTACTTTTAACAAATGCATGCAACCTACACTTCAAGTACTTCGCCTACTCAAGGGAGGTTCTCCTTAGGGAGATATACCCTTTGACATTTCTGTGAGCAAGGAGATAGGGATAATTGCACAATATTGTAAATACTCAGAAAGAAGATTACCAAAAAATGACAATAGTGTAGGACGAAACGACTCCTTAGTTCGAGCAGATGACTACAATGTAGGCAAAAAGAATGCTCCAAAAGTTGATGCTCTGTGCTAACATGTCAATCCAGAACTAACACAATCAATGCAAGGGATTCATCCAATACAATGAGCACAAGTAAATGAAGACTTGCATTGGTGAGTACAAAGATGTGAAGACTTGTTCTATGATGAAGAACATAGAAACATCACTGACTCACGCTGAATGACAAAAGCAAGCCACTTCTTCACACTCTAGTGCTATTAGCCCTCCACTAGGAAGCCCACGCTCTTTATCCTTACCACAGAGTGACTTCCTACAGTAGGCTTGTACTCACAAAGTGCAAAGAGAGGTTCAAAAGAGATGTCGGAATAAGCCCCATACATGTATTTGTGTGCATAACCCCAATGAGTAGTAATCCATTGCTTTTATAGGCTCCAATAGGCCAATAGGGCCTTGCTGATTTCCCACATTCATTGGAAATGCGCCAATTGATTACCCCAAAATTGGAGGGGTAGATCAAATATGGTACTGGCCACCAGTTTTAAAATGGATCCTCAAAAATAGGAAGTCATCACCAATAGTTAGCAGCAACAGCCATTTATCTACTTACACTTTTACCCCTTTTGCATGCAAACTGAGATCCTCATTCTGTGCCGTCCGTGATATTGTAATGACCCTTAGAAGCACATCCTTCACATAATTCTTCACATAATTCTTGTAGTAGCTTTTGACCACCTAACCATGAAAGAAATCTTACGCTGATGTCAAAGAAGTTCCAGCATCATCTTTTGCCTATCTTACATATTGAGTGGTGGAAGGGAGTGAGTGGTGTGGGTGGTGTGGAGAGTGGTGGGAGGTGAGGGAGTGTGGAATGGAGGGTGGAGTTAGGGGTGGGTGGAGTTGGGAGAGGGTGGAGTGGAGAGTGGAGTTGAAGTTTCCGTGGGCGGAGTGGAGTTGGGAGTGGTGGGAGGTGAGGGAGGGTGGAGTGGAGGGTGGAGTGGGGAGTGGTGGGAGGTGAGGGAGGGTGGAGTAGAGGGTGGAGTGGGGAGTGGTGGGAGGTGAGGGAGGGTGGAGTAGAGGGTGGAGTGGGGAGTGGTGGGAGGTGACGGAGGGTGGAATGGAGGGTGGCCAGGGGAGTGGGTGGAGTTGGGAGAGGGTGGATTCGGGGGTGGGTGGAGTGGAGAGTGGTGGGAGTTGAGGGAGCATTGTGTGGAGGGTGGAGTGGAGAGTGGTGGGAGTTGAGGGAGGGTGGAGCAGAGGGTGGAGTAGGGAGTGGTGCGAGGTGAGCGAGGGTGGAATGGAGTGTGGAGTTGAGGGTGGGTGGAGTTGGGAGAGGGTGGAATGGAGGGTGGGTGGAGTGAGGAGTGGTGGGAGTTGAGGGAGGGTGGAGTGGAGGGTGGAGTGGGGAGTGGTGGGAGTGGAGGGAGGGTGGAGAGGAGGGTGGAGTGGGGAGTTGTGGGAGGTGAGTGACGGTGGAATGGAGGGTGGAGTTGGGAGAGGGTGGAGTGGAGGGTGGGTGGCGTGGGGAGTGGTGGGAGTTGAGGGAGGCTGGAGTGGAGGGTGGAATGGGGAGTGGTGGGAGTTGAGGGAGGGTGGAGTGGAGGGTGGAGTGGGGAGTGGTGGGAGGTGAGGAAGGGTGGAATGGAGGGTGGAGTTGAGGGTGGGTGGAGTTGGGAGAGGGTTGAGTGGAGGGTGGGTGGAGTGGGGAGTGGTGAGAGGTGAGGGAGGGTGGAATGGAGGGTGGATTGGGGAGTGGTGGCAGTTGAGGGAGGGTGGAGTGGAGGGTGGAGCGGGGAGTGGAGTTGGGAGAGGGTGTAGTGGAGGGTGGAGTTGATGTTGTCATGGGTGGAGTGGAGTGTGGGTGGAGTGAGGAGTGATGGAAGGTGAGGGTGGGTGGAGTGGGGAGTGATGGAAGCTGAGGGTGGGTGGAGTGGAAGGTGGAGTGTGGAGTGGTGGGAGGTGAGGGAGGGTGGAGTGGAGGGTGTGGAGAGTGGGTGTAGTTGGTAGAGTGGTGGGAGGTGAGGGGAGGTGGAATGGAGGGTGGAGTTGAGGGTGGGTGGAGTTGGGAGAGGGTGGAATGGTGGGTGGGTGGAGTGGGGAGTGGTGGGAGTTGAGGGAGGGTGGAGTGGAGGGTGGAGTGGGGAGTGGTGGGAGGTGAGGGAGGGTGGACTGGGGAGTGGTGGGAGTGGAGGGAGGGTGGAGTGGAGGGTGGAGTGGGGAGTGGAGTTGGGAGAGGGTGGAGTGGAGGGTGGAGTTGAAGTTGTCGTGAGTGGAGTGGACTGTGGGTGGAGTGCGGAGTGGTGGGAGTTGAGGGAGGGCGAAGTTGAGGGTGGGTGGAGTGAAGTTAAGGGTTGAGGTTCGGGGAGAGAGAGAGAGAGAGAGAGAGAGAGAGAGAGAGAGAGAGAGAGAGAGAGAGAGAGAGAGAGAGAGAGAGAGATGAGACGATTGTGATACCATTGAAGGTAAAGATTCTCCCCTATTCTATGACTAGGGTGATACCTTACAACTCAATTCATCATCAACAAACTCGTGGAGTGTAAACATGACACAAGGTACTCGACCACACTAATAGATGTTTCGATGAAAGTGGCTTTCAACATCTATCCAACATGACTTGCTTCACTAGCCAAAGAAGCATTCTACGTCTGTACATCCTTCTTTGTAGCTTGTTCTCATTTCCCAATCATTTTTAGAATTCCCTAGGCTTATTTGTTTATTTGTTTTTGGAGAGCTACTCTTTGGCAGTGTTGAGGGCCACGTGGGGGCACCACAGACAGAGAGAAAGGGCGGGTGGAACTAGGCGGGGAGGGCGTGGGACTAGGAGTGGGATGCTGCTGGAGGGGCTACAGTGGGTTGTGGGGCTACGGGCGGGAGTAGGAGGGGATGGCAAGGTTGCGGGTGGTTGGAAGAGGGAAGCGTGGGGCGTGGGCTGCTGGAGGTTGTGGGAAGGGGCTACACGAGGTGGTGAGAGGAGGCTACGGGTGGGGAAGGAGGGGGCTGTGGGGGGGGTATGAGGGTATGAGGGGGCTCTGGGCAGGGGTAGGAGGCGGTGGTGGGCGGGGTATGAGGGGCTGAGGTTAGGTGGGATTAGGTGGGGGGAGGTAGGGGACTGTTAAAAGGGGGGTGGGAGTGGAGAGCACATGCGGGAGCAGGAGCGGATGGTGGGGGGACTGTGCGTGCTTGTGGGGGGGGAGGGGGTAGCGGAGAGTGCACACCAGCACAGGAGGGAATGGCGACGGTTGCGGAGGGAGGGAGGAAGAGAGAGAGATAGATAGATAGAGAGAGAGAGAGAGAGAGAGAGAGAGAGAGAGAGAGAGACAGAGAGAGGGAGAGAGAGAGAGGGAGAGAGAGAGAGAGGGAGAGAGAGAGAGAGAGAGAGAGAGAGAGAGAGAGGCAGAGAGAGAGAGAGATACAGAGAGAGGGAGAGGGACTATGCTTGTGGGGGCTGTGGGGCATGTAGGGGCTGTGGGCAGAGAGAGAGAGAGAGAGGGAGAGAGAGAGAGAGAGAGAGAGAGATAGAGAGAGAGAGAGAGAGATAGAGATAGATAGAGAGGGAGTGAGAGAGAGAGAGAGAGCCGGTTCTCCATGCTATAGACCCCCACATCAAGCTTTTGCACCGTCCCGATGCAACTTTTCCTTCATTCGCTTATTGAATAGACCAAAATAAACTGCAAACACTGAATGAAATGTTATATGTAGAGTGAATGAAGTTCTCCCATGACATAATGCAGGTAATTCTTCACCCTGGAGATATTGACCAGGGGTATCCTCTTACCCTGTAAATCCTCCAGATGCACTGCTCCATGTGGTAATATCTTTATCACCCTGTATTGTCCTGTCCATTTGGGTACCAATTTGGTTGAAACTGCTGGGATTTGATGCACCAAAACCAAGGATCCTTCCTATACTTCATTGGACCTAAGATATCTGTCGTGTAATCTTTTGCGCTCTTCTTGTGTTGCTTGAAGTTTTTGCATTGCTCCTTCTCTTTATTCTTCTAGTGCCACCAGTCTCCTAATGGGAGGTTCAATTCCAATGGTTTTGGCTGCAATTTCTCTTTTGATAATAAATTCGAATGGTGCTAATGCCTCTTTTCCATATACTAGGTGAAATGGTCTCTCACCAGTGGTTCCTCTCTTTGTAGTTCTGAAGGCCCAAATTGCACTAATCAATGCTTGTGGCCAAAAGCTTTGATGATCAAAAGATAATTTGCACAACAACCCAATCAAAATCTTATTGGAGCTCTTTGCTTCGCCCTTCACTCTTGGATAGTAGGCGCAAGACTTTTTATGGTAGAATTTGTATCTATCAAAGATAAATTGGAGCAATTGATTTACAAAAGGCATGCCTCTATCATTAGTGATTTCCAGTGGGCAACCAAATCTTGAGAAAATATGTTTATACAAAAAACTTAGCTACTGTTAAAGCTCAGCGATCCAGAGTAGCTTTAGCCTTAATCCATTTAGTTGCATATTATGTGGCCATTAAAATATACTTCTTACCCCCAAGTTGACCAGTTGCACTAATTGTTCCTATGAAATCAAGTCCCCATTGTTCGAATGGAAGCCATCCTATAGATATGACTAATGGTTGGAAATTCAATCTAGTTGGTGTAGGAACACATCTCTGGCAAATGTGGCATTCTTTAGCAAACTTGATTGCATCCTTATAGATATGAGGCAACCATACTCCTTTGTGGATGATTTTGTGAGCCAATTATTCCCCCTTTTGATGCCCTTCACTGTGTGCTACCGCTAGCAAAAGATTTACCTCCTCTGGATAAACACACTTCCTCAAGATACCATCATGACAATATCTATATAAATTCCCATTTATAAGTGAGTATGCTTTGGTTTTGATGAGTAGTCTTCTCTTTTCTATAGGTGTTAACTATGCTGGGAGTTTTCTAGTAGTGAGACAATGGAGAATTCCATCATACCATTCAGCTTGAGTTGCTACTAGGAAGAGACTACTATCCACCAATTCATCATTAATACCTATTGCCTTCTCGCTCATTGCAGTCCTGGATACTTGATCTGCCATGTAGTGCTCTCTTCATGGCTTAATATGAATATCAAAGTTGAATTCTTAAATAGGAGTAACCATTGCCAGACCCTTCCAGCTACTCTAGGCTTGTTTATCAAGTACTTCAAGGGCTGATGGTCAGATATGACTATAAAATGTACACCGAGAAGGTAATGCCGAAAATTTTGAAGAGCAAATACAATAGCCAAACCTTCCCTTTCGGTCATACTGTAGTTTCTTTCTGCCTTGGTAAGTAGCCTGCTCGCATAGGAGATAGGTCTATCAATCTTGTGTGATGATGGTTGAGCCAAAACTGCACCAACAGCATTAAGACTGGCATCTGTATGCACATGAAACTCCAATGACCATTTAGGAACACTTAAAAGTGGAGTAGTACATAATCTCAAGTTTAGCTCACAAAATGCTTTCTCAATTTCAAGACTCCATGCGAAAGGGACCTTTTTACTAGTAAGCCTTGACAAGGGTTTAGTTATTTCTGAGTACATTCGTATAAATCTTCTATGGTATCCTGCATGACCCAAAAAACTTTGCACTTCCTTTGGGGTTTGAAGAATAGGCATAGAAAGGATAGCAGTAACCTTTGCAGGGTCAACCATTATCCCTTTAGCAGATACTATGTGACCAAGAAGAGTACCCTTAGTGACCAAAAAGTGACATTTAGCAAGATTTAACTTCAAACCTATTTTGAGACATTGCTCAAAGATTTCCTTTAGATTTTTCGAATGATCATGGAAATCGTGAACTGCTGCTCTTCTATCTATGCCTCAAAACACTGAATAGTCATTCATGAAAATGCGCAGAAAGGTTGTTAACCACTTGCCCAATATCAGATACATTGTTCTATTAAATGAAGTTGGTGCATTTTTCAAACCAAAAGCCATGCGGGTATAGACATAAGTGCCCCATGGAGTAACGAAGGCTATTTTGTCCCTATCATCAGGATGGATCAGTGTCTCATTGTAGCCACTAAAACCATCCAAGAAGCTATACAAAATGTGCCCCGCTACTTCCTCAAGTACTTGCTCTGTGAAGGGCTGAGGAAATCCATCTTGAAAAGTTACCTTATTCAAGGCAGGAAAATCAACACAGACTCTTATTTTTCCACTATTTTTCTTCGGTACAATAACCATAGAAGAAAGCCACCTGGAATGTTCTACTGGAACAATTATACCTGCTTCTTCTAGTTTTGTAATTTCCAACTTTACCACCTCTGCATACTTTGGATTGATTCAATATGGCCTACTTCTTGTAGGCGCAGCTCCCTCAACTAAGGGTATTCAGTGTAATCCCAGCTCCTGTGGTATCCCTGTTAGATCTTTGTAGGACCATGCGAAGATACTTTTATAAACAAAAAGTAAAGAAGTTACCTTTTGTACTAAAGGGGGATAATGCCATAGCCAAGAGGCCAAGTGGACTACTTGAGGGTTTTCTTCATCTCCTAGATTTACTTCTTGAACAAGTGTTTCAAGACTAGTCTTGCTTGAGAAATCATCTTCACTGTATGCAGGAGTGGAATTTAGCTTATACTCTGTAATATGTTCTCTGGTCCACCCTTGAGGTATATCTGAAAATGGAAGATCTTCCCTGCCTTCAGGCTCATAACTTTCCTTCCCTGATATGTGTATATTTGTTGCCCTTTCAAAGTTTGTATTCTCTTGCAAACTCTCATTCTCCAACTCCTTGTGAACTTTATGGCCTTTTCTTGCAACTCCTTCATTCTACAACTTCTTCCTCTATTTCATTGATTTCCACCGTGCAACACTCTGTACTTTCCATCATCCAACTCAATAATGTATCTTCTTCTTGGGGTAAAGAGGGCATTACCTGAGTGTCCACAGTATACCCAGTAGATTTCCCTAAGTCGTATCCTTCTTCCAAATGTAGTTGCAGTTGGCTATTGATGTTTGTTGAGATCCACAGTTGGTTTTTCCACCAATCTTGCAAAGCTTTTGCTTGTCTTAGCCAAGGCCTTCCCAGGAGTAAAGGGTAAGAAGTCTCGTGTGGAAGTGCAATAACAACAAAATCTAGAACAAAGTGACAACCTTGTACTATCATCAGTACCTTTTTGATAATGCCAAGTGGCGAACCCCGATGTTGATCTACTAAGGTAATTGTGAATGGTGCCATCTTGGTGGGGTTCAACCTAACCATGAAAGAAATATTTCTGTTGATGTCACAAAAGCTCCCACATCATCTTTTGCCTCTCTTACATATTGAGTGGTTGAAGGGAGTGAGTGGTGTGGGTGGTGTGGGGAGTGGTGGGAGGTGAGGGAGTGTGGAATTGAGGGTGGAGTTGAGGGTGGGTGGAGTTGGGAGAGGGTGGAGTGGAGGGTGGAGTTGAAGTTGTTGTGGGTGGAGTGGAGTGTGGGTGGAGTGGGGAGTGGTGGGAGGTGAGCGAGGGTGGAGTGGAGGGTGGAGTGGGGAGTGGTGGGAGGTGAGGGAGGGTAGAGTAGAGGTTGGAGTGGGGAGTGGTGGGAGTGGAGTAGAGGGTGGAGTGGGGAGTGGTGGGAGGTGAGGGAGGGTGGAGTGGGGAGTGGGTGGAGTGGAGGGTGGGTGGAGTGGAGAGTGGTGGGAGTTGAGGAAGGGTCGAGTGGAGGGTGGAGTGGGGAGTGGTGGGTGTTCAGGGAGGGTGGAGTGGGGAGTGGTGGGAGGTGAGGGAAGGTGGAATGGAAGGTGGAGTTGAGGGTGGATCGATTTGGGAGAGGGTGCAGTGGAGGGTGGGTGGAGTGGGGAGTGGTGGGAGTTGAGGGAGGGTGGCGTGGAGGATGGAGTGGGGAGCGGTGGGAGTTGAGGGAGGGTGGAGAGGAGGGTGGAGTGGGGAGTGGTGGGAGGTGACCGACGGTGGAATGGAGGGTGGAGTTGAGGGTCGGTGGAGTTGGGAGAGGGTGGAGTGGAGGGTGGGTGGAGTGGGGAGTGGTGGGAGTTGAGGGAGGGTGAAGTGGAGGGTGGAGTGGGGAGTGGTGGGAGTTGAGGGAGGGTGGAGGGCACAGTGGAGTGGGGAGTGGTGGGAAGTGAGGGAGGGTGGAATGGAGGGTGGAGTTGAGGGTGGGTGGAGTTGGGAGAGGGTGTACTGGAGGGTGGGTGGAGTGGGGAGTGGTGGAACGTGAGGGAGGGTGGAGTGCAGGGTGGAGTGGGGAGTGGTGGGAGTTGAGGGAGGGTGGAGTGGAGGGTGGAGTGGGGAGTGGAGTTGGCAGAGGGTGGAGTGGAGGGTGGAGTTGAAGTTGCCATGGGTGGAGTGGAGTGTGGGTGGAGTGGGGAGTGATGGAAGGTGAGGGAGGGTGGAGTGGAGGGTGGACTGGGGAGTGGTGGGAGGTGAGGGAGGGTGGAATGGAGGGTGGAGTGGAGAGTGGGTGGAGTTGGGAGAGTGGTGGGAGGTGAGGGAAGGTGGAATGGAGGGTGGAGTTGAGGGTGGGTGGAGTTGGGAGAGGGTAGAGTGAAGGGTGGGTGGAGTGGGGAGTGGTGGGAGTTGAGGGAGGGTGGAGTGGAGGGCGGAGTGGGGAGTGGTGGGAGGTGAGGGAGGGTGGAGTGGAGGGTGGAGTGGGGAGTGGTGGGAGGTGAGGGAGGGTGGAGTGGAGGGTGGAGTGGCGAGTGGTGGGAGTTGAGGGAGGGTGGAATGGACGGTGGAGTGGGGAGTGGAGTTGGGAGAGGGTGGAGTGGAGGGTGGAGTTGAAGTTGCCATGGGTGGAGTGGAGTGTGGGGTGAGTGGGGAGAGGTGGGAGTTGAGGGAGGGCGGAGTTGAGGGTGGGTGGAGTGGAGTTAAGGGTAGAGTTTCAGGAGGAGAGAGAGAGAGAGAGAGAGAGAGAGAGAGAGAGGGAGAGAGAGAGAGATGAGACAAATCTGATACAATTAAAGGTAAAGATTCTCCCCTCTTCTATGACTAGGGTGATACCTTACAACTCAATTGATCATCAACAAGCTCGTCGAGTATAAACATGACCCAAGGTACTCCACCACGCTAATAGATGTTTTGACGGAAGTGGCTTTCAACATCTATCCAAAATGACTTGCTTCACTAGCGCAAGAGGCATTCTACATCCCTACATCCTTCTTTGTAGCTTCTTCTCATTTCACTATTATTTTCAGAATTCCCTAGGCTTATTTGGGTATTTGTTTTTGGAGAGCTACTCTTTGGCACTGTTGAGGGCCACGTGGGGGCGCCACAAACAGAGAGAAAGGGAGGGTCAAAGTAGGCAGGGAGGGCGGGGGACTGCAAGTGGGATGCTGTGCGAGGGGCTACAATGGGCTATGGGGGCTGCGGGCAGGCGTAGGAGGGGGTGGCAAGGCTCCGGGTGGTGGGAGAGGGAAGCATGGGAGATGTGTTGTTGGAGGTGGTGAGAGGGGGCTGCAGGAGGTGGTGAGAGGAGGCTGCGGGTGGGGAAGGAGGGGGCTTTGGGGGGGGGGTATGAGAGTATGAGGGGGCTATGGGCGGGGGTAGGAGGCGGTGGCGGGCGGGGTATGAGGGGCTGAGGGCAGGTGGGACTAGGTGGGGGGGGGGGGGGGAGGCAGGGACAGCGGAAAGGGGGGTGGCAGTGGAGAGCGCAGGCGGGAGTAGGAGGGGATGGTAGGGGGACTGCGCATGCTTGTGGGCGGGGGGCGGCAGAGGCAGCGGAGAGTGCATGCGGGCGCAGGAGGGAATGGCGAGGGTTGCGGGAGAGAGGAGAGAGAGAGAGAGAGAGAGAGAGAGAGAGAGGAGAGAGAGAGGGAGAGGGAGAGGGAATGCACTGGTGGGGGCTCCGAGGCACGTAGGGGCTACGGGAGAGAGAGAGAGAGAGAGAGAGAGAGAGAGAGAGAGAGAGGAGAGAGAGAGAGAGAGAGAGAGAGAGAGAGAGAGAGAGACGGTTCTCCGTGCTACAAAGTACTTGCCTTGAAGCTTGTGGAGTCCTGCACTCTTGTGTAGGAGGGGATGGTAGGGGGACTGCGCATGCTTGTGGGCGGGGGGCGGCAGAGGCAGCGGAGAGTGCATGCGGGCGCAGGAGGGAATGGCGAGGGTTGCGGGAGGGAGGGGGAGAGAGAGAGAGAGAGAGAGAGAGAGAGAGAGGATAGAGAGAGGGAGAGGGAGAGGGAATGCACTGGTGGGGGCTCCGAGGCACGTAGGGGCTACGGGAGAGAGAGAGAGAGAGAGAGAGAGAGAGAGAGAGAGAGAGAGACGGTTCTCCGTGCTACAAAGTACTTGCCTTGAAGCTTGTGGAGTCCTGCACTCTTGTATTGTATCATATTGGGTATAGAAATACATTAAGATCTCATATACATAGCTACATTGATTTTTGTTTATTGTGGGTAAGAAAATCATGCAAAAATGAGATAAGTGAGTAGATTCCTACTAGCAGGAGCTCATAATCCTAAGGGGTGACTCACTAAAATTGCAAAGAGAAGGTGAAAAGATGCTTTTTTTCTTTTCGCATGATCAAGGTAACTAGAAAAAGTGCATGTAGCTGCACATTTTGTGGATAATTTGATTGATGTTTTATGGAACTCTTGATTGTATTCCCCTACTATAGGTCCTTTTCTTTATTGGTTCACTTGAAAAACATGTGGTTGATTCTTTCCAAGGCTTGAGACTTCAGTTTCAACAAGAGCAATTTTGTGGAAAGGAGAAATTATTAACTAGTGATTTACGCTTATAAACATTCAACGTAAAGAAGACTCTGAAAGAGGATAAGATATACTATACATGTGTTACACATACTTCATTCATGGTCAGGCATGTATCATTATCAAAACAATTTGATGAAAAAGTAAGAACTAGCTCTATGTGTAGCTCCAAAATATTCAGTCTATAGATGTATCATCTTTCTTTCTTTCTATGTTGTATTTTCACATGGGATGATGTTGTTAACGTGGTCTACACATGAAAAGATGAAGGGTAATTTCATTCTAGAAATCATAGTTAAAAAGCATCTTCTAAGATTGAATAGGCTCTCCACATAACATCAATATGTTATGTTTACTTGAGTAACCCTTGGGGGTATTGCCAAAGTTTTGAGCACATATTTTCTTGCCAAATCTTCCAAAGGATCTCTCCCCTAATCACATTCCACAATGCCACAGAGGAACCAATCGCTTCACCAATGAGGGCTTGCTTGCAATTGATTTGTTCTTGAAGTCCCAAAGAAGGATCAAGGACCCTCCATAACCAAAGGGATTAAGGGCAAGCAAAGAACAGGTGACCAATATCCTCTTTGCTACGGCAACATCACTTGCTCCAAGGTGGAACCCCACAAATCTTGTTAGGTTTTGCATTGGTCCATATTCAATGGTGTAGGATTTTCCATACAACAACCGACTTCTTGTTTTCAATGAGAGGGTGCCAGATAGACATAAATTTCATATCCCATCAAAGTCGCGTCCAGTTGAGACACCATTTCTTGTTAAGATTGATGTGAATGTCATTGCAAGCTTCGACATATGGGAGCTTGGAGAGGCAATTACCATTATACCATTTAAGGCCCATTGGGTTTGGAGAGTCCTGTCCCATAAGTAGTCAGATTTTAGATTGGTCCCAAGAGTGGTGTCTTCTTAGTAAAACATTCCATTCCTCATATGTGACCATAGTAGTAGGGTCAAGATCCTCAAAGTCCACCCATCTTTTCATGTCCTGTTTCCAGAGCTGCTTCCATTGTTTGATTCCCTTATTCCAAAGTCTCTTGGCACTCAAGACATTCCAAGGCTCCACGTTTCTCATGCCTTGGAGCGGGAACCAAATCGAGTCATTTTGTCTTATACCTACAACCCACTTCCAATCTTCACTGATTCTGATATGAGGTTTTGAATGTGTTCCAGCTCAACCACAAGGATCTTACCAGGATCGATCCTTTGGGTGAGACCGGAATCAGAGAGAATAGTAGGGTTAGGATGTCGAGGTTCTTCCATCCAGGGTAGCCTACCAAAGTAATCGTGTTTGTGTTTTGAAAATTAATGTGGCCCAAGAGGAATCTCTATTGTATCATGCCTTAATCATCCACTTCGCAGCACGTTTGTTGGCCATGTTGCCAATGTCCATAATACCCAGACCTCCATTCTCCTTTTGGCCAGTGCATATGGACCATTTGGTTTTTAGGCACTCCCCTCCCTGTTATGGTCCCCGGTCTAGAGAAAGTTCCTACAAGTACTTTTTAAGTTGCTTAAATCTTGATTCTTCGGTCTCTAACAAGAAAGAAAGTATATGACTGACGATATGAGGAACGTGTTGATCAACATGGCCTGTCCAGCAAGATTGATTTGCAAACCCCTCCAGTACTTAGTCTATTATTAAGTCTAGCATCATTGATTTTTTGTTTACTCTTAGGATACATTGAATAAAATCTATCATCTTTTTTGAGTCATTACTATGCATCTATGATCTGTTTGTCTAATCCATTGCTTGGATTATGTCAATACAATCCTTATGCACATTCATACAAACTCCATCCTCTTCCTCTTGATTCATGGGTTTTTGGGAGACTTATTAGTTGTTTGAGGTTAGTTTTGAACTTGCCCTCCCCTTGCCTTGGGAGTTTTGTCAACTTCCTTTATCTTTGCCTCCTCCTACATATAAAGCTTGGGCTTGGTAACCCTTTCATTGAGACGCCCCTGGTTGATCTCTACAATGACCATCAATGTGACTCATTGATCAAAGTTTGTTCATGGATTTCTTAGACACTTATGTGGACATCATTTCCACCTTTCATGTTCTCTAAAGCCATTGAAAGTTTGAGCTACAAGATCATCATCCTTAACGCGGCTCAAAATTGATCGTATGGCATATGCAAGTTAACCTTCAAAATACGTTCATTGATATTAGTAGTTAGTTCTTTTCTACAATTATTTCGCTCGTTCTTGGCATGAGTATTCCTTTTAGCATGGTTATTTGCTAAACCTAGATCTCCATGGATTATGGTAACCTCTCTCTACCTTCCTAGTTTGTGTATTATACTCTACATTAAAGAGATTTACAAAGAGGGTAAGAAAATCATGCAAAAATGAGATTAATGAGTAGAGTGCTACTAGCAAGAGTTCATAATCCTAAGCGGTGACTCACTAAAGTTGCAAAGAGAAGGTGAAAAGGTGCTTTTTTTCTTTTCCCATGATCAAGGTAACTAGAAAAAGTGCATGTAGGTGCACATTTTAGTGGATAATTTGATTGATGTTTTATGGAACTCTTGATTGTATTTCCCTACTATGGGTCCTCTTTTCTATTGGTCCACTTGAAAAACATGTGGTTGATACTTTCTAAGGCTTCTAGTGATTCAAGCTTATAAACATTCAAGGTAAAGAAGACAGTGAAAGAGGATAAGATATACTATACATGTGTTACACATAATGCATTCATGGACAAGCATGTATCATTATCAAAACAAATTGATAAAAAAGTAAGATGTAGCATGCACTCTATGTGTAGCTCCAAAATATTCAGTCTATAGATGTATCACTTTTTTTTCTTTCTATGTTGTATTTTCACATGGGTTGATGTTGTAACGTGATATACACATGAAAAAGATGAAGGATACTTTCATTCTAGGAATCATAGTTGAAAAGCGTCTTCTGAGATTGAATAGGCTGTCACATAACATCAATATGTTATGTTTAATTCAGTAACCTATTTGAAGTGGTTAAAAATTACCTTCATGGAAATCACTTGGATACATTACCAGAGTCACATGAAGGGTTGAGAATAAAAAGAACCATTATTCGGTGTAAACAATCAAATGTCAAAGAATCTAAAGCTCACTCCAATCAAACTCCGTGAGAGATTTAACTCTTTGTAGATACATTCAATTAAAGGTCTAAAATCATCTTATCTTTTGGAAAGATATATGGTATTAATATAAAGAAGTTAAACCATCATCTAACTATGAAATTAGTCTGTTATAAAACACCATTGTCTCAAGTCACTGAGATTATATCTCTTGAAGATGTTTCAATTTTATTCAAAATCATTGTTGGTGCATTTTGCCCAAGCCTACATGCTTGATATGCTTGATATTATCCTCATTTGTAAGTCACATGAGTAGTCATGTGAACACCTCTTGTAAAAGAGTACATTTTATCTCTTGTAAATGGAAAAAGAAAAAAGTAAAAGGATGGCTTACCTCATCCATGATGTAAAAGCAAATTCGTGGCTCCAACTACCAAAATCACGAATTTTTGAGCTGAGGGAATCTCTCCTAACTTTGGGGATCACTTTTAGGTGGAGCCATTCGAATTCAAATTCAAAACTCCCTCCAAGAATAGCTATAAAAGGAGCAAGAAGGAAGAGGCGATAAGCAAGCCTTGTACGTGACCACTTCATGTCATTTTGTAGAGATTGAAGAGCTTACTCCATAGCTCTATCATTCTACTCCCATTGTGCAAAGATTCATTGCCAATGTGGTTGTAATCATATGTGAATCTATACATTTATTATCATCTACCTCTCTGTTTTGTTCTCTGCTATACTCACTCAGAGCAGTAACTTCAGAAGGTCATATCTCGAAATTTACTGAACATTTTTCAGTGTTTGAAAGTGCGTTGGATAGCTCTCACTGTCTAGTTTCTATAAATTTTCAAGGTCATTGGATTTATACTTTTGGAGATATCTGCATTTTACTGCTTACTGGTCTATCTCTGCAGAGCCCCGAGAATTGTGGGAATGTTCCAGAACTTGATGAAACTTGTTCTCAGTGCTCAGTCCATCATTTGAAGTGTTTTAACTTGGAATAGGAAGCTTGCTAAGTCTATTTGCTATGCCCAAAAGGAATTTTCTAATTCCTTCCAGGTTGAGAGCACTGTTCATTTTTTCCAGCAGGTGTATGTCCAAAAATAGCAAGTTTTGGGAGCTAGTCATTTCGCAACTAGCCT